>LULA01017619.1:0-13113 GCA_002091835.1 Anopheles maculatus | reverse complement strand
ACGAAATCGGTCCCGCTCTGGATCGATACTAAGTCGAGAGCACGATTACGAGATGCTGGAGCGAACGGGAGTCAATCCGTACTCGATTTCGTGTGAATCGGAGTCAGTGTTACCGTGCTATCAAGTTCTACCACCGGACATACTTGAGGGACGACCGCCGGTAGCATTTCCAGCCGCAGCGTTGGTGCTTAACCGACGCAGACTATCAAATCCTTTCGCCCAGGACGTACGTCAGCACGGGTGGTCTGTTGCTGGTCTGCGTGCACTGTGCTGGCAGCAGCGTTACCTGAACAGAGATGAAATTCGGGTCTGCAATCGGTACGGTGGTTGCGAGCGTTCGGATCCTAATGTGACCATCGAAATGCCCAACAGTGATTACGGTGAGGTTGCGAAGACGTTCGTGACGGGGAATGGGCGCTGTGGTAGTGCTTAGAGTGTTGATTGCCATAGTGTCAGTATTGGAATGCTGGAGAAGGAAACGGTGGATGATGATAGGGTGGGAAGGCGTGGGTCACGTATAAAGTTGAAAACTAGCCCACCGGATGGGTGCCTGGCGAAGGGTGAGTGTGTGAGTGATAGTGGAAGGGGGGAACAACATAAGGCGCACTATGATTTTAATCAGCTGCAACGCAACCGCCCGAGCGCATCATCTTGATGGAGAGCATTGTCAAGTCGCGCGCCAGTGCGATGATAAGGAGAAAATGCTGCTTGAACGGCATCAGACCAAGCCGAGCTGCTTTTTTTTTCAACAGTGAGGCTTTATTTTATAAATAGAGCTCCAAGAGTTGCACCGCCGACACCCGCGAGGGAAGGCATTGAACAACATTAATAATCTAACTTAACACTAACTTAAACCTAAACGTCCATTTTATTTACAAAGTTCTGTAGTAACTCCACTTTTTTAGCACATTGCGTTCGTCTCCCGCTGGGTGGATGCGTCATTGTTTCTCCCCATCCTTTCTTAGACGACCATAGATGAGACTGTAGTGGGCTCAGCGCCCTGACGTTGTCGCTTCGGTTGCGGCCGCTAATTCATCTGGCGGGCTCAGCGCCCTGACGTTGTCGCCTCGGTTGCGGCCGCTAATTCGTCTGCCGACAGCATGCCTTCCCGATTAAGGTGATATTCGGCTCGATTATGATCATTATTGGGATACATATCACCATTAGGGAAGCCGGCGTTGGTGGATTCTTCTTGTTGATGCCGTCGTTGTCTTCTACGTATCCGTTCGCGAACAGGGGAACTGATCATCTCGGTAACCGGTGGTGTAGGATTGGTAGAATTGAGATGATCGCGCTCCTCATCCGCCTGCGTCACTCTCAGTTGTCGAGCTGCGTCATGTCTTCCGTTTATCGGATTGGGAGCCGCGTCTGGATCATTCTCCGACGTAATTTCAGCAGATCTACTTGCCGCGCGTTCGACGTTCCAGTCACGCTGGAGAACCGACGTGACCCGCCTTGCAGCCTCGGAGAACCTGCTCCACTCGTCGCGCCCGCGGAGGATGAACTGCTGTAGATTATCCGGCGTGACCGCATCAGCCGTGCTCTCACCCAGCAGCTCCACCCGAACGTGGATGAAGCGAGGGCACTCAAATAGAGCATGCTCCGCTGACTCGGGTACACCAGGACATCGGGTGCAATCTGGGGACAACGTGAACCCCATTCTGTGCAGGTAATCACGGAAAAATCCGTGGCCGGATATAACCTGCGACATATGAAAATTCACGTCGCCATGTTTCCTGTTCTGCCAAGAACCGATGTCGGGAATAAGGCGGTGGCTCCATCGAGTGAAACGGCTCGCTCCGTCCGCATTGGCGTCCGCGTCCCAACGATTTTGCCACGATCGTATAGTGTTCTGTCGCTCTTCCTGTCTGATGTGCTTGGTAGACAAACTCGTCTCTGTCTGCTGGCGTTGAAAGCATCGCGCATCCTCTTTCAGGAGTAGGCATATAGGCACCATCCCTGCCAGGACAACAGCTGTCTCGTACCGAATGGTCCGGAACGCGCATGACACCGCGACCACACACCGCTTCTGAACTCGTTCCAGCATTCGTCGGCATGCCTGCTTCTCTGTGGCCTCATAAAACACGGGTGCACCGTACCGTAGCTTTGACTCCACTACCGCCGCCAGTAGTTTGCGTTTACTGCATTTGGGCCCTCGGTGGTTACGCATTAGAAGCGTCACTCCTGTTGCCGCGCGGAGCGCATTAGTCGTGACGCGCTCAATGTGAGGCCTCCACGACAAGTGGTCATGTATCGTAATACCAAGGTAGCGGATGGCATTCATTTACCGGCATGTTGTCCCATCGATACGTACAGGAACTGCAGTGGAGCCCCTTTTACTCGAGATCATCACCATCTCAGTCTTTGACGGTGATATTGCTAGACGCCGTTGCTGCATCCAAACGAAGACCAAGCCGAGCTGCTGGGAGCTGTAATATGGTGCAAATCGGGAGGAGCATCCACCACATCATACGCTGGTCCGGAAGATGAAGCTTGACCGCAAAAGCACGGTGTGCATTTCTTACCCCTCAACCCGTCCCGAATCCTACTTCACACTAGACGTGCCGCGTGCCGAGCAGCTGCGACTTAAGATGAAGAAAGCAAACAGTTCCGGAGCCGATGTCGCTGGTTTTCTTCCTGCTATCGGTGATGGTGGTCAGTTTGATACTGTGACGTGGAAAGCGCATGTTTGAAAGCATGTTTTAGTCGAACAGTTTGCCAAGATGATAGCTCCTAGGAGGATCGTTGTGGATTTGTTTCCAAGAAGTCTTGATTGCCGCGTTAAAGAATCTTACGACACTCCCGGTTGATTTAAGCTGACTATCTAATCCTGCTCTAACCGTTCCTCGTACGAAAGACTGGTTATCTAGATCCCGCTACAATTGAGTGAAGGAAGCCAACAACGGCAGGTACAAACCTTTCTGAATTGTAGAGCCAAAAGTGGAAGATAGCAAATATGGATTGTAATGAACATCTTTTTTTTTAGGTTTCGAAATCATCAATAAGTATCATAGTGAAGGACGTGTGCACTTGCCTCAACAAAAATTTGCAAAGCTACATAAAGGTATGAGTTTTTTTTACATTTTTTTATTTTTTATTTGCTTCATCCCACTCCATCATTGCACGCTGGATGTGATTGGCTGCCTGATGTTGTTCATGAAGTGGGTATTTTTGCAACCATACCATCCCCCACTGGGAAAAACCTTGGGAAAAACTATTGCTAGGATCTGCATTGTGGATGGATTGGGGATGGTTCTGGGTATTTACTGTGGGCGTTGATACGGGATAGGAACAACCAGGTACAGGAGATACAGAATTTGTTGACGATGGGTTGGGCTGTAAGGAGGAATTGACGGGTGATAAGGGAGAATGAAAGGACTGTGTGGAGGAATTAGGATGTGATGACGGTATGGCGTGCTGGTCTGTTTCGTCTTCGAACTGAAACAAGAAAAAATAAAAAAATAGAAGTTAGCGGAATCGTAGTAACGTACATTGTAGCAGTTAACTATTATTATTATGACTATATTGTTTCATATATTTTTAAGTACATGATTATGTAGCATCCACAATGCTATACATATGCTGAACTAAAGTTTCAATATAGCACGAGACAGTAAACATCAAACTGGGACAGCAGGTTAATATCCCACAATAAAAACATAACACAAACAGCTGGAATCAAAGTAAACGATATTTATCAAAGAATGCAACAATCACATAATTAGCGATTTCGCCCAAACACCCGTTACAACATAGGCAACGAAACACCGACCAGCGCACTCGGCTAGCGAGCGGCGCAAAGCAACACGAAACCAAAAAGACAGCTTAGTCAGCAGTTGAACGGAAACGAACAAATCCATACACACGAATCAAATAGAACAAAATTGCATAACGATACCCGACAAGTTTGTTGGCGACAATAGCCTTAAGTTCCTGTCTCCATACGAAAAGTGCTGAAAGCAATTTTATGAACGCATAAGGTTAACGAACAGACAAACGGTAGGGCTCTGAGCCAACAAACAAATAACACAACCCGTGGAACTCCCAGACGTAACTTGAAACTTTTGTTTACGACAAAGCTTTACACTCTTGCTACCAACTAGGTAAATTGTTAAGCAACATAGCCAGGCGATACAAAAAAATGTTTTCAAGTTAACGTTCGGACAGTTTAACCTAAATTAAGGAAAATGAATTTATTGTAAATCGGTGAAAAATTGATATAAATAAAACCCGTCTTTCCCAGCCAACGCAGTTGGTTTTTTGGGTTTAGACTTGACACAACTCTACACCTGGCGTCCAATTCACTTCAAGAACTTTGAGTGTCCCCCTACCCAAGGTAAGGCCTCAAAGATTCCAACGAGCTAGTAAGGGATGTTCCTTCCGAACATCTAAAGTCGCCTAGCCGACTTAATTCGCCGATGAGCATCGAGAGTCCCCCTACCCAAGGTAAGGCCTCAAAGATTCCAACGAGCTAGTAAGGGATGTTCCTTCCGAACATCTAAAGTCGCCTAGCCGACTTAATTCGCCGATGAGCATCGAGAGTCCCCCTACCCAAGGTAAGGCCTCAAAGATTCCAACGAGCTAGTAAGGGATGTTCCTTCCGAACATCTAAAGTCGCCTAGCCGACTTAATTCGCCGATGAGCATCGAGAGTCCCCCTACCCAAGGTAAGGCCTCAAAGATTCCAACGAGCTAGTAAGGGATGTTCCTTCCGAACATCTAAAGTCGCCTAGCCGACTTAATTCGCCGATGAGCATCGAGAGTCCCCCTACCCAAGGTAAGGCCTCAAAGATTCCAACGAGCTAGTAAGGGATGTTCCTTCCGAACATCTAAAGTCGCCTAGCCGACTTAATTCGCCGATGAGCATCGAGAGTCCCCCTACCCAAGGTAAGGCCTCAAAGATTCCAACGAGCTAGTAAGGGATGTTCCTTCCGAACATCTAAAGTCGCCTAGCCGACTTAATTCGCCGATGAGCATCGAGAGTCCCCCTACCCAAGGTAAGGCCTCAAAGATTCCAACGAGCTAGTAAGGGATGTTCCTTCCGAACATCTAAAGTCGCCTAGCCGACTTAATTCGCCGATGAGCATCGAGAGTCCCCCTACCCAAGGTAAGGCCTCAAAGATTCCAACGAGCTAGTAAGGGATGTTCCTTCCGAACATCTAAAGTCGCCTAGCCGACTTAATTCGCCGATGAGCATCGAGAGTCCCCCTACCCAAGGTAAGGCCTCAAAGATTCCAACGAGCTAGTAAGGGATGTTCCTTCCGAACATCTAAAGTCGCCTAGCCGACTTAATTCGCCGATGAGCATCGAGAGTCCCCCTACCCAAGGTAAGGCCTCAAAGATTCCAACGAGCTAGTAAGGGATGTTCCTTCCGAACATCTAAAGTCGCCTAGCCGACTTAATTCGCCGATGAGCATCGAGAGTCCCCCTACCCAAGGTAAGGCCTCAAAGATTCCAACGAGCTAGTAAGGGATGTTCCTTCCGAACATCTAAAGTCGCCTAGCCGACTTAATTCGCCGATGAGCATCGAGAGTCCCCCTACCCAAGGTAAGGCCTCAAAGATTCCAACGAGCTAGTAAGGGATGTTCCTTCCGAACATCTAAAGTCGCCTAGCCGACTTAATTCGCCGATGAGCATCGAGAGTCCCCCTACCCAAGGTAAGGCCTCAAAGATTCCAACGAGCTAGTAAGGGATGTTCCTTCCGAACATCTAAAGTCGCCTAGCCGACTTAATTCGCCGATGAGCATCGAGAGTCCCCCTACCCAAGGTAAGGCCTCAAAGATTCCAACGAGCTAGTAAGGGATGTTCCTTCCGAACATCTAAAGTCGCCTAGCCGACTTAATTCGCCGATGAGCATCGAGAGTCCCCCTACCCAAGGTAAGGCCTCAAAGATTCCAACGAGCTAGTAAGGGATGTTCCTTCCGAACATCTAAAGTCGCCTAGCCGACTTAATTCGCCGATGAGCATCGAGAGTCCCCCTACCCAAGGTAAGGCCTCAAAGATTCCAACGAGCTAGTAAGGGATGTTCCTTCCGAACATCTAAAGTCGCCTAGCCGACTTAATTCGCCGATGAGCATCGAGAGTCCCCCTACCCAAGGTAAGGCCTCAAAGATTCCAACGAGCTAGTAAGGGATGTTCCTTCCGAACATCTAAAGTCGCCTAGCCGACTTAATTCGCCGATGAGCATCGAGAGTCCCCCTACCCAAGGTAAGGCCTCAAAGATTCCAACGAGCTAGTAAGGGATGTTCCTTCCGAACATCTAAAGTCGCCTAGCCGACTTAATTCGCCGATGAGCATCGAGAGTCCCCCTACCCAAGGTAAGGCCTCAAAGATTCCAACGAGCTAGTAAGGGATGTTCCTTCCGAACATCTAAAGTCGCCTAGCCGACTTAATTCGCCGATGAGCATCGAGAGTCCCCCTACCCAAGGTAAGGCCTCAAAGATTCCAACGAGCTAGTAAGGGATGTTCCTTCCGAACATCTAAAGTCGCCTAGCCGACTTAATTCGCCGATGAGCATCGAGAGTCCCCCTACCCAAGGTAAGGCCTCAAAGATTCCAACGAGCTAGTAAGGGATGTTCCTTCCGAACATCTAAAGTCGCCTAGCCGACTTAATTCGCCGATGAGCATCGAGAGTCCCCCTACCCAAGGTAAGGCCTCAAAGATTCCAACGAGCTAGTAAGGGATGTTCCTTCCGAACATCTAAAGTCGCCTAGCCGACTTAATTCGCCGATGAGCATCGAGAGTCCCCCTACCCAAGGTAAGGCCTCAAAGATTCCAACGAGCTAGTAAGGGATGTTCCTTCCGAACATCTAAAGTCGCCTAGCCGACTTAATTCGCCGATGAGCATCGAGAGTCCCCCTACCCAAGGTAAGGCCTCAAAGATTCCAACGAGCTAGTAAGGGATGTTCCTTCCGAACATCTAAAGTCGCCTAGCCGACTTAATTCGCCGATGAGCATCGAGAGTCCCCCTACCCAAGGTAAGGCCTCAAAGATTCCAACGAGCTAGTAAGGGATGTTCCTTCCGAACATCTAAAGTCGCCTAGCCGACTTAATTCGCCGATGAGCATCGAGAGTCCCCCTACCCAAGGTAAGGCCTCAAAGATTCCAACGAGCTAGTAAGGGATGTTCCTTCCGAACATCTAAAGTCGCCTAGCCGACTTAATTCGCCGATGAGCATCGAGAGTCCCCCTACCCAAGGTAAGGCCTCAAAGATTCCAACGAGCTAGTAAGGGATGTTCCTTCCGAACATCTAAAGTCGCCTAGCCGACTTAATTCGCCGATGAGCATCGAGAGTCCCCCTACCCAAGGTAAGGCCTCAAAGATTCCAACGAGCTAGTAAGGGATGTTCCTTCCGAACATCTAAAGTCGCCTAGCCGACTTAATTCGCCGATGAGCATCGAGAGTCCCCCTACCCAAGGTAAGGCCTCAAAGATTCCAACGAGCTAGTAAGGGATGTTCCTTCCGAACATCTAAAGTCGCCTAGCCGACTTAATTCGCCGATGAGCATCGAGAGTCCCCCTACCCAAGGTAAGGCCTCAAAGATTCCAACGAGCTAGTAAGGGATGTTCCTTCCGAACATCTAAAGTCGCCTAGCCGACTTAATTCGCCGATGAGCATCGAGAGTCCCCCTACCCAAGGTAAGGCCTCAAAGATTCCAACGAGCTAGTAAGGGATGTTCCTTCCGAACATCTAAAGTCGCCTAGCCGACTTAATTCGCCGATGAGCATCGAGAGTCCCCCTACCCAAGGTAAGGCCTCAAAGATTCCAACGAGCTAGTAAGGGATGTTCCTTCCGAACATCTAAAGTCGCCTAGCCGACTTAATTCGCCGATGAGCATCGAGAGTCCCCCTACCCAAGGTAAGGCCTCAAAGATTCCAACGAGCTAGTAAGGGATGTTCCTTCCGAACATCTAAAGTCGCCTAGCCGACTTAATTCGCCGATGAGCATCGAGAGTCCCCCTACCCAAGGTAAGGCCTCAAAGATTCCAACGAGCTAGTAAGGGATGTTCCTTCCGAACATCTAAAGTCGCCTAGCCGACTTAATTCGCCGATGAGCATCGAGAGTCCCCCTACCCAAGGTAAGGCCTCAAAGATTCCAACGAGCTAGTAAGGGATGTTCCTTCCGAACATCTAAAGTCGCCTAGCCGACTTAATTCGCCGATGAGCATCGAGAGTCCCCCTACCCAAGGTAAGGCCTCAAAGATTCCAACGAGCTAGTAAGGGATGTTCCTTCCGAACATCTAAAGTCGCCTAGCCGACTTAATTCGCCGATGAGCATCGAGAGTCCCCCTACCCAAGGTAAGGCCTCAAAGATTCCAACGAGCTAGTAAGGGATGTTCCTTCCGAACATCTAAAGTCGCCTAGCCGACTTAATTCGCCGATGAGCATCGAGAGTCCCCCTACCCAAGGTAAGGCCTCAAAGATTCCAACGAGCTAGTAAGGGATGTTCCTTCCGAACATCTAAAGTCGCCTAGCCGACTTAATTCGCCGATGAGCATCGAGAGTCCCCCTACCCAAGGTAAGGCCTCAAAGATTCCAACGAGCTAGTAAGGGATGTTCCTTCCGAACATCTAAAGTCGCCTAGCCGACTTAATTCGCCGATGAGCATCGAGAGTCCCCCTACCCAAGGTAAGGCCTCAAAGATTCCAACGAGCTAGTGGATTGGCCTGTGAAGATCGTGGCTTTCTACAACGAACCAATTTGTTATGCTTAGTAAAGTAATTAAAATCCTCTTTACATTTTATTTTTTGATACTTTATTATTTCCTAAAATCGTTAATGTTATCGATGGCTGTGAATGGGTGATAAAACTGATGCATCATGCAAATATATGCAAATGAAAAACACTTCTTTATGTAGCAATTTACAGCTAACCCTTTCGCGTGATTAGAACGGATCAATCTAAACGCCGAGGAGTACCACTTCGTTGCCGTCGATGGATCGAGTACAAGGAGCTTACGCAAGTTTGTGAACTTTAAAAAATATTCCTCTTCTCTTCCCTACCACAGGCCGATGCAAATATCAGAGCAACAGCTGATCGTTAGAAGAAGAGGAACATGAGGGAAAAGCTTGTTGACAATCACTTTTTTGACGCAAACAATGATAGGGGCTTCTTTCACCCACCTTTTTGGAAAGTTTCAGTGTCAATTTTTACTGTTTTTTCACATCACTGTGAGCCTCACAGTGAGCCTCACTGTGAGCCTCACTGTGAGCCAAAATTCTGACATTGGTGCTGCTGGTGGTGTGAATCACGCTTGCGAAGAAAATTTTGGATGTTTTATCAGCATTTGACTCAAGCTGTAAAGGAATCTAAAATGTACGGAAGAGAGTTGGTAACATATCGAACGTATTTTCAAACGATATTTCAGCACGAGAGTTTTTTTAAACTCTTTACATTGTCACTGGAGCATGCATTCTTCCGATTGGCCGTTATGGTAATGATTTAGAAAATCAAATGCCTTAACACCTATGCCGATGTACGGAACGCAACACACGTAATGGTTCATGTTCTGGTATTTTTAGTTTTTTGTTTTCCGGTCAAAGGTATAAAAAACAGATGTTTTATCAATATATACCTGTGTGAGATTCCTCCTTTCCATGCAATCGGATGAATAAAAAATTGTAGTCAGCATGATGTGCGGCAAGTAGTAGCAATGATTTACTTTTTATATTTGATCCACGATGGCTTGACCTTGGCTTCGAAATCAGTCGCCCAAAACTTCACCTTTCTCAGGTACATGGTAATCATAAAAACACGCTATTAACAGTTCTTATTATATTTTACAGAGACTTTGAACCTCAAATGCTATATTCGCGTTTGCATCGATAATAAAGCTGACAATGAAGTACACAAACCAGGAAAGCAAAAACAAGACGAATCGCCGTAGCAGGAGAAACAGAGAAAGGGGAATATAAAATGAAGGTTAAATATTCAGCTATTATATGCTGAATGTTTGACCGATGAAGAGACAATTTAATAACGTCCAAAATAACTTCTAGTGCCCGACTGAGCTGTATAAAAGGATTGTGCGATAACCAACCTTTCGCAACCTGTACAATCAAGAACGATTATCAATCAATCAAACCAACAAAAATATATTAAAAAACAGTAATCATGGTTTAAAAATTCATATAAATGATTACTGTGTAATATCTAAGAAATATGACCACGAACCAACCACTGTGCATCGTGTGTCAACTTTGATCATGACCACTGTCACGATCAGTGTGCGTACGGAAGAGAAATAAAATGTCATTCGTCTGTGAATCGTTGGATAGCAAACGTCTTCTGTTCTTCAGCCTTCTGTCCTTCAGCCTTCGATTCTTCGGATAAATCAAAGTTAAACTGTTATTTCGAATAATTTCAATTAACTTAATTTTAGTAATATTAATTTAATTTTTTTAATCCGAGAACACCTGGGATAAGGTGTCGTGCAGGTGACGCAACAATATATTGTCCCTCGCCGAGCAAAGCGGTAACGAAAAATAAAAAAATCGATCGAAAAACTCATTTAAAATTGGTCGATCAAATTGCTGCCGCAGACCGCGTATCGGTCAGCAACTTTATAATATAAACAAGCCAGTAAGTCTATTAATAAATCAGAAATCTAAAAAAACACTTTTGTCTTCTAATTTACCGAAACATTCCCCTTAAGCCGTAGGTAAGCTTCTGATCTTGAAAAACTAAGTCTCCTCCGGCCTTACCAAATCGAACCGAGACTAGACCTCGGCTCGACAACACGATTCAGAAGACAAAATACCTTCCAATCGATGTGCAGGAGTGTGTTATATACCATGAAACATGTTTTTCAATTTTCTTATGCATGTAAAATATTAAAGCTTGTTAACTATAACTAAATAACCTAAATACATACCGAGTCCACCGATTTTGATCCGGTTTTCGCTGGAATGTCTTGAGGTGAGCACAGTGATCGTTTATCAACAGTTTTTCCCGGGATCAAACGACTGGAACATCCGAAAAACTGTGTTCGAAAATCTGCACTCAACCGGGCTCACTTCCGTGTACCAACAATCAACCAACACTTTTTTTCCGCTATCAAACCACTTCACTCAACAATCGACCGTGTTTTCCACCGTCAATCAGTGCTTCCATTCAACTTTCATCAGTTTTCAACGCTTCGGGTGGAAAATTATCGCCTTTTATGTGCACCGTTCAACACTTTGACGCATACACACGCACACACACCGGTACTTCCGACGCTTCTATCAGCAGTACTTTCCCAACAGTACACGTTCCGTGCCGTCGGCTATAATTTCTTCTCCGTCTGTGATGTTAATTGCACGATATTTGTGAAAATAGTTCCGGTTGTGTTCACAAACAAGCCGTCGCTTCACACTCACGCACATAGACACATAACACCAAGCGTGTGTTGAATTATTCCGGGCTAGTATCCGATATTCCGCTGTTTTCTCCGTTGAAATATCCAACAGTGTTGTTATTTTGTGAGAATATTACCCGTCCGTACCAAATATCACTTGGTTTCTCTATTCGCCTACAAAGTGACGTCACAACACACACTCGTTTTGGCAAACGTTTCGCGTTAAAATATCACGTATTTCGCACACGCTCCCGCCTGGTTTGGTGGCGTCCTCACGCACACACTCGCGCCCGATTCGGTGGCGTCATCACGCACACATTCGCACTTTTCAGCATGACGCCATTTTACTTGTCAGGGTTTTCGGGATTTTCCCCCACTTAAATGGCGTTTCGATGGAGTATTTCCTTCGCTAAATCACGTAAAAGCACTTCTTCAGCGGCTTTCCACAGATTTATAATTCGCACTGTCTGGAATCACGCGTTTCCTACGTTAGCAACATTCGAGGACGCAACACACACACTTTTCCGAACTTTTCCGCTCGGAAAATACTCGAAATTGGAATATTTTTCGCAGTTTTTCAGGAAAATACACTTTTCGTCTTTTAATGCACTTTGTAACGCAGTAACAATCCTCTTGAAACTTCTCCGCGTTAGAAGAGTGTGACCGCACGCACACTATTACAGTGTACCCGATCTGCCGGCAAGCATCGTCCGTTTTTATTGGTTTTTTTTTCCAATAAATAATCATTTCTTTGCTGAATATTGAGTCACTTGATGATGTTTAAGCCCTCTAAACGCAAAAGCACGCCAATTTTCATACTTTTAACACCCTTTTCATTCGTCGGTACGGAGCTGTGCGGAGACACGTCCGCTCGCCACGAGATGTCAATCGCCTCTACAGGGATAACTGGCTTTTTTTTTGTCTTACAATAAGTCCCTCTCCCCTCCCCTTGTTCCATCACCGTCACTGTGACGGTCACAAATCAGTCATTTGTGACCGAAGATGGCCGCCAAAAACAGCTACACACCTTGAGCTTTCGCTTAGGAGATTTGTGAAAGCTCTCTCTCTCAAGGTTTTGTGCCGTATTTTGTATGTTGTATGAACTGCAAAGAGGGAACAGATAATTTTTCTATATACGATAAACCCAGGGGTTACTTGTACTCACTTGTGAAGATTTTGTCCGAGGCCGTTGCATGATGTTGTGATTCTCTTGCTACGACGTTAGCGATACACCATTAAATCCATTGATCTACGCGAGCATAAAGGCGTAATATAAATAAGCGATAGCGGCATTCATACCACCAACACCAAATTAAAAAATCAATGTTATGGATCGCAAGGACCAAGAGAACTGTGATGCTACAAAACAAAAATTGATTATCCTCGATGTGAATGATTCCCAAACGCTTACGTCGGTGCACGAACAACATGGTGGTAAGTGAATGGTTTTGCCATGCTAGGAAAATGTTTATTTATTTCAAAGTAACGCTTATTTTATTTCACAGGCCATAAACATCTAAATGAAAAGAATGTTTTTGTGAAAACATTCACAGCCAACCCGAATACTTCCTCTGCTCCCGGCTAGTACAACCTCGTTGCTGTAAGTGTGCACGATTGTTGATAATTTCCGCTCTTGTTAAGCCCCAGCAAACCAAAGCAGCAGATGTTTTTTTTTTAAATACTGCTGCTAAACAGGCCACTAATTCTGTTGCGTGCAACGGCTCAAACGAATTTAAACATAAACAAACGCTAGGACCCTTCTATCTAATTCCGCGAG
>LULA01017611.1:0-13139 GCA_002091835.1 Anopheles maculatus | reverse complement strand
TCAACGTTCATGTTCGCGCTGCCACGTGTTGTGATAATTATTGTCGCGCATGATGCATATTCATGACGTGGAATTTTTAAACATTTTCCTTGCACCAGCTCCTACAAATCAGTGCCGTTTTGTAAGCGAGCCGGAAGCTTAACTGCACTTGGTACATTTGTACAGCTACAAGTTTATAATCTGCAAACCCGAGACAGTTACAATAATTACTGCACACAATGTATCGTGTATTAAGCGTCCGTATGTTGCAAAATGTCAATCAGAACACCCCTGCAAGTGAGTTTTGTTCAATAGAGTCTCAACCATCGCAGGAAAAAATATTTGCCTGCAAAACTGGTCTTTCGAATGAAATAAAGTTTTCGTAAAAGAAATGAACTTTTTTTCTTTGACATACCGGTGGTCGATTGCTTAGTACCGAACGTCCGGTTCCGGGCTACACCGAAAGGACCATTTCTTCCGTGGATATATGGGTTCGGATTTTTGTTGTTAAAGAAAGGTACAAGAGAATCAGACTAAAACTTTCCTTTCGGCATTTGTAGTTTATCGCAACAGCTGGAAAAGAAAAGCTGAATCGGATTAATCTCCGCTTGCACTAGTGCCGTGGGTCGTTTGCACCACTATTTGCTCGTGGCTTTGTCGCGAACGCCATTCTGTAACGGAACAGAATTGGATTGTTGTCGTTTTTGTTTCGGAAGCTTCAGGCAAAAGCAACCCTTTAAAAAACAAACGCAAAAGGTATAAAAGTTTGGACAGAAATGTGCTGCGACAAGTGAAAAGTTTTGTCACTAGGTTTTGGTTGACTTTGTCTTTCTTTTTCCAGCGACAAAGGGTGCGAACGCGAGCTATATCGGGCTTTATTGTTTTACTACATTCAAACAATTGAATTGGACTATAAGCAGGATTCGTGTCAGATTGACATTATTTGTGAGATTCAATGTAAATAGAAACGTGAACCATGCACATTACGGATGTGTTCCAAGCTGTGACAGTGGCTTAATTTCATGTATGACAGTTGGTGCTTTCTGTTTTCGAGATGTGATTCATCTTCGAGACGGTTTGCACGGAGGGTTTGCATACATCAGTGTCTTCGTGGAGGCGTAATTTCTTCGGGTTGGTACGATGCGCTTGGTACGTAAATGTTTAATCAATCCACCACAATGTAAGCATTTTTTCAATCTCATATTTATTACGTATAAAATTATGCGCCTACTCTGAAGCTCATGTGGTCGGGATTTATGGGAAAGGATGTGCAAGGGTTCAGCGTAATCAAATTATAGGGTTTTGATTTTCGGGTTTTTATATGTTCCTTCCATTCACATAAACAGCCGCAAAAAAAAGATAAAACACATTCTAGTATCACGCATGTGGAACGATTTGCCACAGAACGTCCCCTCCGTCCATTCTACGTGAAAATGATATATGCCTCCCGTGATCCTAAACAAGAACGAACACCATTCCTCTGATCTACTAGAACCGCTAGGGAAGCGATGAGATGGCGTGTATTGCGAAGGAAGCTTCACATGGAAAGCCTTAGCCCTACCATCTTCATCGATTGGATGGTTTTTGGCAAAAGCTTAGTTCGAAGACGATTTCGAGAAAAAGGAATGGTGCAATGGTTTATGCCAGGGTGCGGAAGAAGAATGGCAAAAAGGATGCAGGATACAGACACCTGAAAGGTGAGAGATTTTTATTGGAAATTTTACGGTTCGGATAATTCAGTTTTTGAAACGGAGCTCGCTTTCGGCCGGGATGATGATTTATGGGAGAAAGATTTTTCCCATTATGATACGTAAGTAGCTTTAAGTAGGGGAATAGGCACATCGAATCCACATGCAGAATTTCCCCCGTGTGTGTGAGCGAGTGTGCTTTTGTGGATTATTTATGAGGCACCCAGTTGTGATTGGTTTGAGTTTTGAATATATTTTTCAAAATCACAAATCTTCCAACCCCGAAAGACCTCGAATGTGGCATCCTTTTAAATCGGTTCGGGAAGGTTGCTGATGAAAGCTGATGCTGTTCCTGAGCATATGTTTTCATTGGAGCACATTAGCATGAACAACCCGTATACAAGTCTAAGCAGAAGCTAGTTTCTAATGCACAGTGTACATCTATTGAAAGAAACTTTCCGTACGAGAAATGATTTTCCGTTTGTGGTTTTGCTGATCTGCCGTAAGTTTTCTTCGTTTTTTCTCCCAAAGTTTGTAGTATGGTCAGCCAGCGAATACAAATGCTACACTTGCGGAGACAAATGTGAACGAGCTATTTTTCAATTTTCGCCCAAGTGGCCCACGTCCCAAGTGTTGCGGGATGCAGACGAGCATCGAATGTTAACGGCGACACGATTCCCCATAATGTGCTGCAAAACGCGGAGTGGCTGTGTGTGATATATTAGAATCCCATTTGTTTTATTCCGTCGGGAAAACGCTTCACAGCGCACCTCTCCATTGCTTGTTGTGAAGTGTGTGCGCCTCTAGTGCGAATACATTGGAGGATAATGAAAAGCATACATACATCGCGGTGGACCTGTTTAGATATTAAAATTTCATGAATTCATGCTCAAACGAACACATCATCGGCAGAAGCATTGAGAACTTTGCGCATTGGTGGCTATGGCCGTGGTCGTGGGCCGTACACCGTGTTTGTGTTCATTTCATCTGCGATCACGTTTCGCAGATCGTTCCCTCCCCGGGCAGCCCGGGTCCGTCAAGGGTTGGTCGGGGCCGCGCACAGCGCCGCGCAAATGTGGCGTAATAAAAGGCGAAAAGTAAGAGTGGAGAACGGAATCGTGGAGAAGCATGTGCGCCATAAAATTTTTTTATGCAAATGCTACGACCCCAGAACACATTTACACCGGTAGAGGCAAGCATTTTACAGCATCAGTGTGTCCCGCAAGGCACCGGATGCCGGGGTAGTCAGGGTGCAGAGAAAGGAAGAGGAGGACAGGACAGAGGAGGAGACTCTTCTTCGATGTTGCATCGAGTGGAATGGAAAAAAAAACAGCCAGCAAAAAACCTTGCCTTTCCATGTTTCAAATTTGTTTCCCAGGGAATTACCATTTCTGTCACGAGCAAGCAAGTAGGAAGGATTTTCCTACCACTTATTCACACCCGCTGTCTCGCCCCAGTCGTAGGCGCTTTTGTTATGCCGAGCATCGGTTCGGTTGCTCGGGAAAGTCCTCCGAGTGAGTGTTAAGTGAGCGGGAAAGTGCAAGTACATTTCCATGATTGCTGTCGCGGCCGTTCGCGAAACGATCATTCGAGGGCGGCAAATGCATTCTCTTCACACTTGATCGGGTGTGAGAAGAGGTTTTTGCGGGCTTTTATTTCTTTCCTTCTTTCGGGGGAACTTGCTGTTTTACAGGTTGGAGTTTCCAGGAGCCGCTCGGCGGGCGAGGGAATTATTGGAGAACAGTTGTTTGGCAACGCAACGGCTTGGCAATTCTCATCCAATCAATATTAATCAATTGAGAATGATTTCCTTTATTACACGTTTTTTAGTTGCGATGTTTCTGTTTCCTCGTAACAATTAATAAATATTTTTTATACGTACTATCAAGCATCAAAAGAACGATAAGCATAAGTTTGTACGGCCAGGCCGTTCTATATAAATAAAAAATAATAATAATAAGTTTGTTGTGTTTGTTTTGATACAGGGTTGGAAATGAAAACCGTGCACATATTGTTATATTCTCACATACAAAGCATGAACTTTGAAGCTCCACGAAAACGATGGCGCGCTCCATGCATGTCTGTTAAAGTTTTGTGGTTTTTCACCTTCTACACAGTCCCAGGCTTCGACAGAAGTATCAACAGTAATGAAATGGCCATTATTGTCTGCCCTGCCATCCGCCCATTACACATGCTTTATCTACTGTCACGCTCTACCCTGCCGAAATGTCAATGTTTCTTGTTGCAATGGGCAGATATTGACCTCGCCGCAGTATCCTCCGGATATCCCGAAGTGAATGGCTCGAAGCTCCTGAACCTCTGTACTCGTTTGAAGACGTCGTGATGTAATAAAATCCAAATGGCTCAAGTAATAGCGATGAAATATGCCCTGCTCGGCCACTATAATCGAGCCCCTCGAGAGACAGTGACCAAGACCAAGGTTCGGCGGTAATGATGTCTTGTGTACTCTCTAGTGAAGGGCGATATGGTTATGGTTATGGGGCGAATCTCGCTTGCCGCATTCGTGATGTGATTTGTTTTCGGACAAAGTTGTTATGGCGAAAATGCGGAAGAATAGATATTGACCGGTCACCGGATGCAGGTCGTTACTTTATTTCTGTTCATACCATCTCGCTTGTTTTACGCGACTTCACTCACACGACAAGCCGGTGACGGTAGCAGGTACGGTATGGGAAACGAACCGTGGTGGTAATAGTTTATGCCTTATCAAATTACTCTATTACTAATGGTAGCCCTCCATCATCGGATCAGTCGCATTTTAATTCAATTTGCGCTACGTAGCCTGGTGCAGGAGAACCAGGTGTTGAGCAACCGAAAGGTACGTATGGCGCTCGTTTCTTTCACACTTTCTGGCCATTACATAATTGCATTGGATCGTAGTATCGAGGGTGTATATTCTTTTATTTTTATGCGTACAATACACAATGTACATGCAAACAGTGGGTGCCTTTGGGGCCTCTTTTCACTTGCTTTGAATTGCGTCGTTTGTTGGATTAGTATCGAGAGGATATCTATAAAAAAAACTTAGCTTATGATTGTTGTGTAAAGTTTCAGATCTACGGGTGAAGATTACTATTGTGTGGCTTTATTTTCTTTATACTCTGTAGGTTTTATGTGACCTCTAGTACACATCAGAGTTAGAATACATACAGTCTAAATACCAGCTGTTTGACACATGCTGGCTGTTGAGAATGATGCATAAAACAACGCTTTGAAGAGTCTATAATTATTAACACTTCCTTCGAAACATTATGCCGAATTCGAGAATCTATTGTCTACTAGCTTCAAAAGCTGATTTGATCGAATTGATGAGAAAAAAACATACACTCAATACACTCAGCATGCAATCCTTTGATTGTGTTTTTCATGTGAAAATTTTATTAAACTTGAATGTCGTCCCTTTCATGTGTCTGTTCTCGTGATCGGTAGAAGTATAGAACGTGTTCGCACACATTGCCGTTGGACTGATAGAGAGAAAGAGTGAGAAAGAAACAGGGCGAGATTGCTGATTATAACGAACTAGCACATCTGAATTTGCGTGAATGTCGCGCCGCGTCCCGGAGGCAACTGGTCGCGAGCACAAAAGTACAAGGGCTCCTTTCTTTTTTTAATCATCCCGCTTCTTAATCCATCCATCCCAGCACTTACATTGTGCACCGTTTCGCGCTCTGTGCAGCAAACTCATTAAAAACATAATGAAATCTAAAGAAAGGAAAATCAACATAAAATTAAGTCGTCAAAACGGACATTACATGAGAAAATGGAGCGGGCAATTTTGCCGTTTTTGTTTCCGGATTTCTCTTGATGTTTCTTACCGCTTCCTTCTCTTTTTATTTTGCGTCGTTTTCTCGCTCTCGTTCTCTGCGACTTTCTTCCATTACAATACCATGATTTTTTAATGTTCGCATAACACCCATCCACTGCCATTATCAAGTGTAAAGCACCGATTTGAGCAAGCGTGGCAAGACAAACTATACTTCCGGCAAAAATAAAGCAGTACAACTCTCCCGACGGCAAAAAAAAGGCAAGTTGTCGAGCGATCCTTTTGTTGATTTTGAGTACATTTTGTGTAGCAATTGGAAACTCATTCTTTTCAGAAACCTTAAACGTATCCACGTATGTCACACCGAGAAGGAAAAGGTTGGTTTCTCGAGTTTCATTTCGCTTATTGCAATTTAGGTCGCAAGACAGGCACAACTGTTTGCTTACGAGAGACGCAACTATGGGGTGTCTCTGTGCAGGAGTCATAGAGAAGACGTGTATCAAACGGTAAACTTGATATAATCTTCCCCCGCACCTGTGTTTTAGAATGGTCATGCCAGTGCTTTATTTTCGTTTTGTACAGGTGGTTCAAAGAGATAGACAAGTAGAAAAAGAGAGAGAGAGAGAGAGAGTGTGTGAGAGCAAGAGCAAGAGAAGTGCGGAAATAGAAAGCAAACCCTCAGAAAAGAACATCCTTACGCGGCAGAGGAGGTCTCCAGTACACGGACAAAGCGCTTGTGGAGTGCTTATTTGTACTCGAGTTGAATTTCGGAGAAGTTGTTTTCCACCGGTAAAGTGAGCCCGATGGTGCTTACACGGTTTTTGCCGTATTTCATTTTCCACTCGACCATGCTAAAAGACACAAGAACACCGTTGGAGCGTCCCCGTGTTGTTTCTGTTGTTCTTTGTCTTAGCTACACGCTTTCGAACGTTCGTTCGTTGGGACTGTGCGTTCTCATCGCAGCGAAAACGAAATCTTTTGAGCAAAAGTCGTTATTTTGATTGATATTATTTTCCCTAGCCACGCACACACACACACATACACTCACTCACCACCAGCGGTACATTGTGTTTGGCCGCACTGGCGGTCTTTGGCTGTTGTTCTAAATTTAATGACCAACGACATTACTCCAGGGTGTACTTTTCGATCCAAATATCCTCTCTACAACCGTGCAGCATGGATTTCCACGAACTCTTTTCAAACATTTTTCTGCTTTTCCAATGAGTGGAGCTACACTAAAATGTGTACGCTTGTTTTTCGCTGTTCGAGGAAGCTGTGTATTTAAGGAAAAATATACGATTTAGCAAACCCCCGACCTCCGCGATCCTGAATCCTTTGGACTTTGGATGTAACATTCGACATTGCAGCAGCGCAGCAGCAGATGCGGGATAAAGATCCATTAGAAACAGTTGATTAAAAAGCGAAACAAAAACTAACGTCAAGCATCACAATTAAGCTTCGGTAGACGTGTTGAAAATTTCTTCAAACGATAGCCAAATTTCCAGGAAAACATTTACCCCGGGAGGATCACGTCCCAACACTCATCTCTCGTAGTGCAAACCGCTTAAGACGCTTTCCCCCCTCAAGACTTACTAGCGGAAAGTCGCATTGGCGGTCTTTGGCTGTTGTTCTAAATTTAATGACCAACGACATTACTCCAGGGTGTACTTTTCGATCCAAATATCCTCTCTACAACCGTGCAGCATGGATTTCCACGAACTCTTTTCAAACATTTTTCTGCTTTTCCAATGAGTGGAGCTACACTAAAATGTGTACGCTTGTTTTTCGCTGTTCGAGGAAGCTGTGTATTTAAGGAAAAATATACGATTTAGCAAACCCCCGACCTCCGCGATCCTGAATCCTTTGGACTTTGGATGTAACATTCGACATTGCAGCAGCGCAGCAGCAGATGCGGGATAAAGATCCATTAGAAACAGTTGATTAAAAAGCGAAACAAAAACTAACGTCAAGCATCACAATTAAGCTTCGGTAGACGTGTTGAAAATTTCTTCAAACGATAGCCAAATTTCCAGGAAAACATTTACCCCGGGAGGATCACGTCCCAACACTCATCTCTCGTAGTGCAAACCGCTTAAGACGCTTTCCCCCCTCAAGACTTACTAGCGGAAAGTCAAGTGGGAAGTTGGCAGGAGAACATGCAAAACAGAACGATAGAATTGATCCTGTCTGCCAGTTTAAACTTGCCAAGGTTTATGGTGCTAGCGTTCCGTTCCGTATTATGAACCGTGGCATCGTTCGATTGTACTCGTGCTGCTGCTGCTGCTGCTGCTGTTACTGCTCATGCTGGAAGTATGGTTGATGGTTTTGGACGGGGCAAATTTGTTGATGTTGTTGTTGAAGGGCCTAGAAAAAATAAACAATTTTGCCTCGAGCGAACGCGGAACGAATGTGTGGACTGCGACTTGTGCTGTGCAGAATAAACAAAGTCGAACAAATATTACTGCAAAACACACATACACACACAAACACACACGCACGTGGACAGACAGACACATAAACAAGACTTCCACTCTGCCCATGGACACACACACACACACAATCAACAGTGTAGGAAAATCGTGGCGGCCTTTTGCTATAACACGGTGTTCACCGTTATTTGCCAAGCCGATATCGTCGAGGGAAAGGACGCCGATCGGGAGCGCCGATATCCGGATTGATGCAATGAACTATGACATGCCTCAGTGAGCCGGAAAAAGAGTATAATGTACGGTCAACCATTCATATACCATATGTCAATCAAGCCATATGATTCCGATTTCGTGCTTGGTTATTTTATTTGAAACGTGTTGCACTGTCGGACACCGCTGGTCAATAAAATCTGAACCGAATCGCAATCGACCAACGTTGAATTTCGTCTATGCGGATGGGTGTAGTAGGGAGGGTCGGTTTATGTGTGCAGGGGAGACGGTATGGGGCTGCCTGCTATATCCATTCGCTCACGTATGGGAATATCCTTTATTTTGTTTAACAATTACGTGTACTATAATTGTCGTAGCGACAGGCAGAGCTCGGCACTGTGGAACGTTGGGGTCGGTGAGAAAGCCTGAATATTTCGGTTGGATTGCGTATGCGTTTTATTGTGAGGAGCGAAACCAGTTCATCGCACAGTTTCGGGAAACGGAAGCTTATCGCACTTAATACGCTACACAGGAAGGAAAATGACCCATCAGAATCGGCAATCGATTCTTAACGCTCCATGGTGCGCCGCTTCATACTTGGACAAAGCACCGGAATCATAAGATAAGTATCTCCGTATGCGGAACACTATCGATCATAACACATAATGATGACGAACGAATTCGGCCACACTGTCGGGTCGGTGAGCGGTAACCGGTCGGTGCGACCAAATGGGGCGTACCGAGGCGTTCCAATAGCGTGAGTCGGCGGATAGTGATTAAATTGTCTGTCCACTAAAAGCAACTGGCAGCCGATGAACAATTACGATAACGATTTCATCGAAGCTGAAAAAGTGTACACCCTTCGAAGACGGCCGAGATGGTCCGGCCGGTGATGATGGCGTTGGTGTCCGGGAGGTTTCTTTCCACTCCGCGGGAGAAACGGAAAAAGGAGCACAAAATTACCGCTTCGCTCCATGTTAATTGTTATCACGATCGGAAATAATGGACCATCTGGTGTGGATCTCATGGAGACATATTGTCGAGCAATGGGCAAAAAACCACCGTTTTCCCCGGTCGACAATGGGCCTATTTCCGTTCCGGTTGGTAAGAAGCTCTCCCGGAAAATTCGTACTCCTCCACCAAAGCTGATGCTACTGCGAGTAAGAGCGGGATAGCGACAGAACAACAAAACAAAAAAAACAACGAGATGCCGGTTTTGTTTGGCTCTCGAAGGCTCAAGAGATTGGCCCATTTGTGAGTTGTTGTTTCAGAGGATTTCCATTGTTATCTTATCGTTTCGATGGAATATTATAATTCGAACCATTCGCATCACATTTCGGCCTTCCACCTCGCCTTCCACCCCAGGGTGGATTTGGATACATCAATTTTTGAAACAAGCACTCACACACACACACACATACATGCACAGCCACACACCCACATAAAGGGTACACAAAATCTTATCGTATTTCGTTTGACTTCGAGGCCCGTTCTTCTTCGTGCAGCCAGTTCGCCAGTTAATGTTGCCTTTTGTTCGATTTCAATGAAAAAAAGACGCCCGCGAAACCGAATATTCGAACCGTATCGATGGTGGTGCGTGCTCGTTTTTGCTTCTCCACCGCACCTCTTACCACCTACCCCCGCTCTCCCTTTCCTCCCAATCGCAATCGAGCACGGTGGGAGGCATGCAAAACGTGTTGCGCACACGCCTCACGATGGCAACCGAATATGATAGGCGGCATCTGCTATCGTTTTTCCATTTAGTAGCGGAATACATTAAAAAGCTCCGGGAAAATTATCATCACTTTTATGCCCGGGGCACCAACCGCACCCTGCTGTCCCTGGTGTCGAGTGCCAGCGGTTGCACGGTTGCGAAGCCTGCGTCATCACCTGATGGTTCTAATGCGAAATGTTTTCTCTCTTCTTTTGCGAATGACCTGGACCGCTGTTGGCAAAGGCCTGGTATGCATTCATATTGCGGTTTTTGGAGAACCGATGCAGGAAGGGGGTAGAATGGTTCGGAAAACACACGCCATAGGAAAGAAAAAGCGCGGCTAGAACAGCGATTGTCTTACGGAACGATGTCCCAAAACGGTGCGTCGATGGCTGTCTGCTGTTTGATACGATTATTACTAAAGACGCTAAAGTGTGGATGATCAGACGAGAGACCCGTTTCTGGCCGTCGGAAAATCGTCAGAGTTCCTTGTCTTCTTCCCAAAGAAAACACCCTCGGTTCGGGCTATTCACGCCTACGTTAAGAAGCTTTCGGTGCACTCGGAGGCGATGTACGACGGAGACATTTAAATTCTTAAACGAAAATCTTCGACTTGCTACCATTTTAAACCGGGCCGCGTTTGTATGTGAATTATGTTAATTTTGACGACTCGTGTGTTGCGTTATGGAAGGACAGCCCTGTAATGGGAAGTTTATACGAAGCTTGGAAATTGATAAACCAAAATGGCAATAGCCAAAGAAACGCACACACACACACACGGAGGTTCAGGCAAGAGATAACCTGACAAACCGCTGTTCCTGCTCCTTAGTAACGATGCCGGTTCCCGAGCTGCAGGTTTTGGCTAGTGGCTGGTTTCGGAACGTTTTTTTTCATTTATTCGTTCTCAAAAACAAGCAACTGTGTTGATGTGTTGCGGAAAGGGACACTGAGAATTATGTAAAGCAGCCCTTTTTATCCTTATCGTTTCCCTCTGTTTGATTCCTCAATTCCTCCGAGCGTTTGGGTGCGGAGTGGTGGAATCGTAGTCCGTTAGCGTTCCATCCTTTCTCAAATGAACACTTCGTCAGGGTCTCTGTCGCCGATGAGTTTGGAGCGGATTTTTTTCCTGTTCCTATTTTTTTCGCATCTTCTGTTTTTCATGCCACCGTTGCCGGGGCTCTTTAATGTGACGGCTGGTGGAGTCATCGTCATCTTCTGAGGGTTTTCTTGCACCCGGGAGTGTCGAGAGCTTTTCGTTCCGGTCTGAAGGTAATGCTTGCGATTTGAAATTCCGCCAATGCTTGGCTTTTTGCTCAGGAGAGTTTGTAGTCGTCGAGCTATCAATGGAAATGATGAAAAGAAACGCGACTGCGGCGGATGAGACGAAGCGCTGTAGCGTATGAAAAAAATGACGTAGCGAAGCAGAAGGAATAAAAGTATAAAAAAGTCCTCTAAACCATGCTGATCAGTGGCCGAAGAAGGCATCGAAGAAAGTAAAAAAAAAAAACAAAATACAACCCGGAAAATCGCACAGTTGGACTAGGGGGAAACGACTTAAGGATGCGCTGCAGAGCTGCTTATGATTTTCCTTCTCATTTTAAGCTGCTGTCTCTATCATTTAGACAGCGTCAATGCGGAGGCACCGGTATTGGAAACATTGAAGATGAGATTTGAATTTTAAAGAGCACAAGTGGAAAGTCTCTCATCGCTGCGCAACCATTCGATACAAATGGCACTTGAGCGAAGTTTTGAGCGTTTGGTCTCTGCACAAGGATCGCAGATTCCACTTTTTTTTTTTAAATATTCCCTGTCAATAGAAGCGAAAGCCACGGCCAGTAAGCCCGGCTGTACTTTGCTCCGATTCTGGCATCCCCAACGCCACTAGCGTATAGAAGCATTGTAGATGTTTATAGTTTTCTTAATAATTCCGTTCTTTGTTATTCTAACAAGCGTCACCAGATCCAGAACAGAAAGTAAGTTACTTGTAGGAGTAACGTAGAACGATGTTCTAGCGAAAGAAAAACTCGGAGTGTACCTCCCTTGGTAGGCTGAATACTTGATTTGTTTGGCAATGCCGTGTTTTCCCAGCCACAGTGCGATGACTGTGTGCCTTCTTCTTCCTCTGTCAAATGCCTAGGAAGAGTCGAGCTACCGAGCAAACATGGAACGAAATGCACAACACACAAAAGGCAAAGGAAAATGTGGCACTTTTTGTGGGTGGAAAATGTAAGCAACATGCTTGTGCTGTTTTGTCAGTTTCGCTGTATTCTAGCAGTGCGACCGAAGATGCCAAGATGGACTCCAATTCGGTGGTGGAAGGCAACAGGAGGAAGGAGGAAGTTGGTGTGCTGGGGCGCTTGGAAACACGGTGGGAGGGAACTGTCAATAGAGATATGTTAACGGCGGATATTGAACCTAAGCCCGGAAATTGGATTATTTTTCTTTCGGTTTGTTCTGTCTTTTGCTGCCGCAGTTCCTGCTGGTCTCACTTACAGCGTCTATCACCAATCGTCATCTTCTCCGCTTCCTTGCTTGCCGATACAGAGGTGTTTTCGTGTTGGCTGCGGCTGCAGAATATTACTCGATTGATTCCGCACAGCGTTTCGTTTCATGAGTTTATTTCGATACGAAACGAGTTTTGGTTGTGGCGTCTGGATGTCCCCTGTCCCCTAGCGACCGGTTTGCCATAATGCCGCAATTTCAACCACGCCGGGGACGTCCTGGGACATATCAATTTGTATCGATTTGCTTGCGTATGCAAATCTCCAGCCTGCGTCGTTTGTCAGGCAATCGAACAAACATCGGTGTTGACGTTTCGCATTAGGCAGTGAGTGTAGTATTTCAAAAAATATATCCTAGTCCTGCTGATAGTCCTAATTACTGCTCTAATTAGATTCTGTCTGTCTTCGTTGCAATATAGTCCCCTTTCCGACGAGGACTCTCCTGTTAGTCTAATCTATTGGTAGCAGGAAGCAACAAACAAACTGACCATTTGCGGCTTGATGCATCTCACATGCGGCTTCGAGGCTTCTTCGATGATAAATCAGTTGATAACAGTAAAACGAGCATCGTTGAAGTGCACAAAACGCGTAAATTGTTTCACTCAACGCTTTCCTCAGACGCTTTCTTCAGACCACAGACGACCAATCACTGATGTTTGTGCAATTAATGTTTTAATTGCATTTTATCACTATCGAATGCGCTAGCCGGAGACCGAAGAATACCAGTCCCGGCATTTGGGAGCTCTATATATAGATATTGTCAAGCATGGCGGAGTATTTAAACATCGATTGGTGTTGCCGTATGGTTGTAACAGCGCTATGAACAAGCGGCAG
>LULA01017606.1:0-13174 GCA_002091835.1 Anopheles maculatus | reverse complement strand
TAAAACAAGCCATATAAGCACCCACTACAGGGAGATAGAGCTCACTTCAGTTTTCTCGTATGTGCCTTAAGTTAGATATATTCGTCCTTCTTTCGAGGGAGGAAAATATTTTTTAAATTTGATCATCAAATAATGGTTCAGTAAGTACATATTTCTGCGTCAGGGAGGAAACGCTTAACCAAGAACAAGTCTTCCAATACAGTTCCTAGACTTTTGTTATCATCTATCAATTGATTACGCTATTAGATTTTGATTAGGAAAGGATGGATGATTTTGTTGATGATATGTTTTGCGGAATACATTAATAAACATTTCGTCGAAGGAATTAATTTACTAATAACTAAGTGTCCTAGGAAACTGTCCTCGATTGAAATAACCATTGGGACGATATATGCAAAAAGCATCGATGAAAATACAATTGTTCAACGGTCAAAACTAATGACTTCGTGTACTCGTTTATCTGCTTCCATAGTTTGAAGGTCCAAAATTCGGATCCAATTTCAACGCTTGTTTCAAAAAGCCACATCAAAATCAGTTGTAATTAATGGGAAACCCTTAAAAAGAGATGTCAACTATTAGGGCCATTCATTAGAGCTCCCATTTAATCGGTACTGCGCCAAAACGCTTCCAGCATTAACAACCATCGTTATTTATGAACAAGTTTTATCTTTTTTTTTTTAATCCAAAAGTTGGACATTTTACGTGACACTGCATTAAAACGTTCCCGAAAAGTAGCAAGCAACCATTTCGCCTGTTTAATGTGTACACACAAATACACCCCGGCACCAGTTTCCTTTTTCACCAGCAGCAATAATAATGCGTTAGCTGATTTCACTTAAAATTCAGATTTGTTTCCCAGCCCTAAATCTACCCACCGATCCATACCCGAGTCGAAATTATTTTCCAGCCCATACCGTGGTGGTGAGAAATGTTGTCTTGTTTTCCCTTTTATCTTTCATCCAAGATCTTGTATCTCTATAAATATTTGTTGCCTCAACGCACACACACACACACATCTGCCTTTTTTGCTTGTTTTAATATCCGAAGGGTTTTATCATTTTCGCTAAGTAGCGAACAATGACAATCGGTTAAATTTATTCGAAAATGAATATCCTAAACGAATACCTTTCCGTGTGGGCTAGCCGCCTTTTTCATCTCACCGTTGACTCGTTCTTGCTCTCTTAAACGTTTGCCCAACGAAAAAGGAAAAACGTTCCCATAAAAGTGTCACTCTGATGATGGCTAAAAGACGATAGCCAGAAAATGAACTGCTGAATGTTCCGTTTTTTTATTATTTGACAATGGGTTTTTTTTGGTCTTCAGTCACATTTTTTCCGATTCACTATCAAAGAGCCAAATGGGGAGCGATAAAAATGGGTTATCATCAACAGTGTCAGCAGCGTGACAGTGGGCCAGAAGAGGTACGCATAAATATTAGACGCCCGGAAAGCATTTAATGGTGAACCGTTGGGGATGGTTATAATAGGGCAAAGAGAAAAAGTGTTGCTACCCACTTTTACCATCAAAGAATCGCCCACACAATTCAAATCAATAAAATTATGCTTCCTTTACTCGCGAGCTTAGTGCGCTGTGCGCGGAGTCCTCGGAAAAGAAATCCCAGATCCCTCACAGCAGCAACTGAAAATATCTTTCTTTATTTGTGTGGCTTTTCTTTTTATTTTACTGCTTAGCTATTGTGTGAATGTGTGTGCCGGCAAAAGGTCGAACGCATCAACATGGCTTCCAAATGGAATGAAATAAAAAAGAAGGAAACCAACCGAACCTATCAATTCTCCACACTCATCAGCATGCATTTCGTTCGTTTAAACCATTCGTAGGCTAATGGAGTTTTTTCTTCGGGTTAAGCTTATCTCAGCACCAAAAAGCGGGCCTCAGCGTTTAGACAGTGTTCGGATGGTTGTTATGCTTGCTTGTGCGTGGAAAACAGGGGAAAATTGCACGCTACAGCGAAACCATAACACGCGAAAAGAAAGCTTTCGTACCGCCAGTGCAGACAGGAAAAACACTTTATTCTGGCACTGTGAAAGCTGTAGCTGTAGGATCCGATTACCAACACCACGCTTCATGCTGGGCATGAAACTAACAGCTTCCCACATGCCGGTATCACTAAATAACTGAGAACGAGAGTGAAGACCGACCTGTAAGCGGATTCCGAGAAGTTCATCATTAAGAATGGAAATGGATGGGATCTTGCAGAAAATATCTCCCGCTCGGTGTCGAATATGACGAACTGTGGAGCGCTACACCCAACGGCTGTGACTTGCCGTTCCGGGTGGATGAGATTTCTGGCAGAGCAATATAAGCAACGTACCGCCCGAAAACCCGCACGACATCAACATGGCATAAATCACAGGTTTGCAAATTAATTTTCACCTTCCGGAACAGGCTGGGACCTCGCTGGAAACGATAGCAGGGTGCCTTATTTAAACGAAGCACGAGCACGACGATAAGCATAATTAATTTTCCTAACCTATAATCGATGTCACTTTTGCCAAACTTGGCGCACGCTTTGCGCCAAAGTTCAATCAGTTAGGAGAACCGTGGGACTGGGCCGTTTGGAAGTTTGCTCAAGAACTCTCGCATTTCACCGCAGGGCATGGTAGCAAATCTTTTCCGTACCAGTTCGTAAATTTGTGAACTCGATCTTTCGCTCTCTTTCGCTCTCTCTCTTTACACCCATTAGCCATTTTGTTGTTTGCGGTGGTGGGTTGCATTCACTTAATAGCTTTCTCGCCGTTGTGCTCTTTTGGCTACTGTACTGTGTTTGCTGTGTGTAAAAGCAATCGTGTCCGCCACCCCTTGTAGCTACAGCTAGAAACTCAAACAGGCTTCGACAATTTGGTAAATAGTTCAATGTTTAATGGGACAGTGCGTCACGAGCGCTTGCCACTGAAGAGGCTACTGATCGGGCTTTAATTAACCTTGAGAATCTCCATCAAACAATGATACACTGGTAAACAAGGTTTTCGGGTGGGCGAAAACGAAAGAAGTGTGGACCCACTGTGCTGCCGTTCCATGCCGGAAAGCAATCAAACCACACTTAAGAAGATGGTCGAGCAGATGAGTACTTCGGTTCAGCTTTATTGATGTGCGTTTACAGGTGGACGAGTGATGTTTGGCACGGTCGTCATCATCTATCAAGCAGGGGTGAGAAACTAGCAGGGGGATTGGGTTATCAATCTCTGTCAGGTATTTTCAGTTACTTGACTTGTAATATAACCTTAGCTTTAACTTTATTTCACACAGATCCTTCAGCATATATCTTCTGAAGACTTTGCTTTAGTTTTGCTGTTAACGTGCTCACATAGAATTATGTATCATGCGTAAGGCATCAATCTCCCACACCAGTATCTGAGTCTTTGTTAAATATACTCAGAAATAAATCAATGCAAGTTACATAAATCATTTTGAGTTCCAAATAAATTGTTACATTTCGAATCTTTTGTGGACAACTTGCTCTATTATTTGATGTTTTGATCAAACTTCTTTAACATTGTTTGAAAATGACAAAATCTGCTAAGGTCTTTAATAATCATTGAAGACACTCAGGATATAAGCTAATACAGGAAATTACTAATGGCTGGACAAGAATTTTGAAGGTTGTAATGTCACAGATGAAAAGGAAGAAGATTTGTAAAATGCTTGGCCAAACGGAATAGCTAATAAAGATTCTAACTCATATCAGATACAAGGTGAGATTTGTATTTTGTATATATAAGAACCGATAGTAATTATCCTTAGTTGCGCTAAACTTGTGTCCTAGATTATTCTCTAGATCAGACATGTCAAACATAAGGTCAAAAACTCGAGTTTTTACATTCCGGTCCCCATAGGAATGTTGAGATAATTAACTAATTTCAAGAAAGTATTCCCGTAAAATTTTTTGTTATTTTGACAGTTGATTGCACCCATGGTACAGAAACTGCTAGTGGCTAATATGATTATACTTTTACAAAGTGTATTTCCAAGTTACTATGAAGATGTATATCATCTAACAACACTTGCCAATTTGTATGAAAACTGCAATATTCACTAATTTATTGTTCACAGAAATAGTCCTGCCGAGAGAAATCTTTGTCTATAGCTAACAAATTCAAGGAATTAGCTCTGTGCTTCAGATCTGCCTAGACTATCGCTTCTTTATAAATTCTGATACCTAGTAGTCTATGATCTGAAACGACATATGGTTCAATTGATCCAGGCTAGGTTTTGGAGCACTTATTTAAAAAAAAAAAAGATCTCATATTTCCTGAACTTCAGAACGACGAGGACCATTTCTAAACGAAACATGTTCGAATGAGGGAAAATATCAGTGCACACGAAATTCTCCAAGTCGCGAGAATGCGATAACAAATTATCACCAGGATAGGTTCCAGGATAATGCCAATTAGCTCCAAACTGCTGAAGCTTTGAAAGTTAATATTGCACAATCATTGGAAAGTTTGACCGCAGAATATCAAATCGAACAAGCCAGAAATGGCAGACCAAAATATCTTAAGATTAAAAAGACAAAAACGATATGAAAATTATAATCAGCATATCTGTTTAAGGTAGGATTAGGATAGTCTACCAACAACAGTTTTAGGGACGATAAAAACAACAAATGGTTTTAGGGAAGTAAGAACGTATTTAAAATAATTTAAGACCAACAGTGGTGGATCCACTATCAGATCCACTAAGCAAGCTAAGATGTACTACCTTAATCGCTTGCTATATTAACAAATCATGATTGATGACAGCAATCGCTTTAATTACATAGCTTAATATTCCCTGACAGCACAGCACTGCTAAGGTCACCGAGATATGCCGAGACGTGTGTGCTCCGGATAACCCATCTATCTGCCATGGGCAGGAGTTGAGAAGTTTTGAAGAATGAAAACCAAACACCGTGCAAACAAACAATAAACAAACAAACAAACAAACAAACAAACAAATAGGCAAACAAAACAAACACACGCACTCAGAATCCGTGGTAAAGTCTGCGGATAATTACGATCTGTGTTATCTGTGGAGATTCTCGAAGGGAATGAGCCACCCCCGGCCACAGTCTCAAGAGCTCTCCGCACTCCGCCAGGTAACTTTTCTGATATATTCATTCCACCTTTCAACGGTTTCAAGATGCTGGTTAAGCAAAACGGCACGAAAAACTTTACTTTACACAACCCGAAACGTGCCGCTCTAGGTTAAGTGTTTTATCTCTGTGTGAGTGTGAGAGTGAGAGTGAGAGTGTGTGTATGGTTAAAGCAATCTGGTCGTGGTTTGTGCCAGAGTATTCCACAAAATATTACCATACCATTCTGAGGCCAACTGCGACGTGTATAAAATTTACATCCGCAACCAGATAAGCTTGAATGCTGACGCTCGTAAAGCAGACTGAAGACTTGAAGACGGAATCGGGCAATTTTTGATTCTCAAGTTCTAGTAACACTTTCGGACGAAACGACTAACACCCGCCGAACGATAACATTGTATAGTTTCTTCAACTGGTGTTCCGAAAACAACGTTGCATTCTATCTGTAACGATGACCCATTCGACATACCACATTTTGAATCAATCAAATTCCACCACAACGAGGTGCAAAATAAATAACGAACCACTCGTCAGAAGTACGTCGGGCCTTCCGCGATCCACAGACTACACGCCCGAATCAAACTTCACCATACAGTGAACGGTGGTGGGGAAACTTTGTGCAAAACTGCAAGAAAATAAAACACCAAGAAAAACAAAATCCACAACGCACAGATAAACAAGCTGCTTATGCGGACCATGTTCCAGGAAATGGTTTCTAACAACGCCCGGTACCTATCCTGCCGGAGCGATAGCACCAAACAAAGTTACGCCCTAAGCAGTGGGGCTGACTTAAGTTTGACGAGCCTGAATCACCGCTCGAACCATCTTCCGAGATGAAACATGATTTAGAAGCTTATGCTATTGCCGTGGTTTATGGGTTTTCTTCTTCACCGGAGCAACTCAACGCGGCACGGTGGAAAAGTGGAAAAGTTTTTGACATTCATTTGAAATTCTTTCTGGTGCGGAAACGCAATTGTCCTGCTCCAAATGTGTGAAACCGAGCCGCAGAAGATCACATTAAAAATAATCAAAAAAAATAATAATCTACTTTACCTCGAGTAATGTTTTATGTTTGTCGAATATTATACTGGTGTTTTTTTTTTTCGGTGCAAGCTCGGCCGTTTTTTCTCACCCCATATTATCGTATCTATTTGACGTGTTTTTCCGTGTCTTTTTTTTTAGTTGTACACTGCTTCCAGTTTCTGTACACACAAACAAACTGTGGATATGTTTACTGAACCTAACACCCCGTAGACGTTAGGTTTGTTGTTTTTATTTCGGGTTCTTTTTTTTCCCCCACCTGTTCTTCTTTCTTCCTTTGCTCCTCCACAGATCATCTTCTTCTAATTCAATATAAGTTAGTGTGTGTGTGTGTGTGTGTGTTTTTCTTCTTTTCATTTCTGCAACCATAACCACCCGCAAGACAGCGGTGAAAGGTGTGACTTTGTTTACGTTGTGGAAAAATAAATATAATAATGCTACCACAACGGTGCGGTAGCCCCAAATCCGAGACGTCCCAAATCGATTGGACGCGAGCGCAGCAGCATGTCGAACCAGTCGAGTTGATTTCGGGTATAACCTCTGCGGATGGCCATTAGTGAAATTGAGACGAAATTGAAAACATTGCAAATGTGTCTAGCGCAATGCCCTTTCATGGTGGCTGGTGGAAAAGGTAGTGCGTGAAGAGATTTTGTTACGTTTCATTTTGCGTACTGGTAATGGCGATCGTATTTGAAGTGTTGTGAGGTATTGTTATTACTCTTCAAAAGATACGTACATTGTTGGGTCTGAAATATCTGTCAGCCTTCAAAACATTGATTTCATGTCGTTCGTTGAGTGGATAAGACAATTTTGAAATTGAAAGAATTCGAATAATAACGACAATGGGGATGTTTTTAAAGCCTTTTGATATTTATTATCAACAAAATGCTTTGTAAATATTATTTATGAACTATAATTCACTGTGACAACAAAATATGTAGTTCTATACACATTATCATAAGAAGGAAAACAATGTTCCTCAGATCAACTCATATGTATTTTGTTTTTAATTTGTAATAAACATTTCATTCGTAGTCGATATTAAATCCTTCACCCAAACCTGGCACGAAAAAAGCGATCGTGATATAGTCATCTTTATAAGAACTACTAAGCAGTGTGCCAGATTTCAAGGTTACCCACGTACTACCCTACACAATAGTCTACAGAGTAAAGGTGGGAGGAATTGGATGGTCACAATGCTTTCAAATGCAAGACCAAAAATAATTTTAAATTTAGTGAAATTCTTCCGAAAACACACTTCAACCATATTGAATGTGTGAACCGGTCAATATAATTAAAAACGTTATGATCCTTTCCATAGAAGTCCTACATCTTCTTCAGAACCTTATTCGTATTGTACCAGGCGTTAAGTTTCACATTTTTGCGTTAAACTTCAGTGGGAACTTCCAGCGACTAGCTATGGCCCTCTAAACTTCGGCGTTGTAGCAGGGATGCTAGGCTAGTTCTGTGCCCTCATCCGATTATTTTGGACGTAGCTCGCTTGATGCAAATTACAGCGTTTGTTACCAGAATGTAAAAACTCCTGACCTTTTTGTCGTAAAAGTATCAGCTTAGCTCTGTTTAGTCTCCTAACTAAACTAACAACAAATGACCGACAGTCGAAACCATGCGCGATGGTTTGTCTATATGTGAGGCTGTATCTTATACCAACAACAAACTGATGCAACTACACACTGATACAAAAGTGTTTACGAACTAGATAGTGAAATCAAGAATTTTAAATTAAAAAAATCGACCTATGAATGAATGAAATTATAGGCAAAATGTATGAAGTAATTGCACTCTGATGCGGTATAATAATTTTCATCTGTTAGCATCGCATGAGACAATAGAGAGAAAAATATTTGTATAAGTTACAATCCCTAACAAAACTTAGTCTCTGAGACGATCCGATGGGCTAATAGTATTAGCAAGAGTCTTAGAAAGACCTGACATCACATCGGATCTGCGGCACAATTACAGAGTTGCTAGTCGTGGTGTAAATCAGTCTAGTAAGTAATTATCTGAACTACATGGTCAAGGATGTAGGCAAGCCATGAACATGACGGGGAACATAGAGGAGACTTCATAATAATCAGGATTTTCACAAAATAATCACAAAGGGAATTATATTGTAAAAAAAAACAAAATATCTAGATGATTATTCAGAATTAATTAGCATTAGCTTGTTGATTATTCAGAAATCATAAAATATTATTTTAGTTTATTTTACGTAAGATAGTTTTATGATTTTCACTGCCCATAATGGCCAAAGCGATTGTGACGCAGATCTTCGAACGACAGTACCAGGAATAGAATTCCGCGCGGACTGTCATTCCGTACATAGGAACTGTATATCCAGTTCCGGGTAACATCAAATCAAAGAGAGACAGTTATGAAGATCTCTCAAGGTTGTATATACCAAAGAAGAAGATTCTTCGAACATTATGCTTGAGCTTCATTCTAAAATGCTGAATTATATAATCCTTGAAAATAATAAAATTCACGGCAAGTGTGATATTTTAAAAATCTTTAAACTAAACAATTTTCTTAAAATAGATGTTAAGTAGACTACGCCTAGTAGTCATCTTTCAGTTAAATAGAGATATTTCTAATCGATACACATTTCACTGATCATTAATAAGCATGCTTCAAATATGAACCAATCAAGCAAGCAACATCCCTCGGAGCAACAGCCCCATTAGTACCCCGATATGAAGTACAACCTATCATTCTAACAACCAACCCGAACCATCATCAATTGTTCCTCCTTGACGCTGTGCGTGTCTGTATGTGTGCCCGCTTCTACCGAAGTCCCTGTGTTAAAACAACACTACACACACCTTAATTAGTTGGCACCATTGTTTACCGTACCTAATACCTTGCACAAACACTTCACTAGTCACAATGCACTATCGACAGCCATTTTCCACTCAAACTTTTCGCTTCACTCATGATGCATTCATCATAAACAATACGAGAAGCGTACTCGGTTGAATAACCTCAACATACTATTGACACACTAATGAATTCTTTTTGCATTTTATGTTTGTGTATATAGCCGTGCATCCTTCTGCTCACAGTGGCTTTGGAAAGTTACACAACACACAGAAGGTTGAAAAATCGACCTTTTTTTTTGTTTCCATTATTCTGGCACACTACTCACACAATTTCACAGCCGATGCTTCCTTCGTTCGATATCCCCGTTCACAACCATAATCGATAAAATGCATCCTTCAATCACCGATCGATGGAATTAAATTAATCGACGCAATTCGGTTTCACGCTTGTATGGTTTGCACTTACACAGTCAACCACCTCACGTTGGCGTTGGTGTTAGCGCTTTTGCCTTATTCCTTTTTTACGAATCTTCCCCCCGCAATTCACCGCACGTTTCACATAATTCTCCCCAAAAAATGGCAGAAAATCGCAGAATCTCCTTCTGACAGATGGGAAAATTTAAATATTGGCTTTTTTGGGTGACGCTTTTTGAAATCTGCAGCAAATATGGAATAAAATTATGCCGCACAGAAGGAGGGTGAGAGGAACGGTGTCGGGTTGTTTGGTAAAAAAGGGAAAATTGAGTTTAGGAAACGGATTTCACGCCATACAATCACACACCATGATAAACGAACACGCGTACAGGACGTATATTGATTTTTAAAATTATGATTTAAAATTTCGCTTATCGACTGTACGATTTTAAAATTTAAATTGTATATCTGCAATATTCCAAAAAGGGACATACCGTAAAACCACACATTCAGTTACCACACTTTACCAATCAAAGCATCATTCGTACCGCAGATAAACCACAATCACACCCGAACGCTTTACCAATATGTTGGCGCATTATCCAAGCTGGCAGCTTAACTCACATCTAGCACTGTGCACGCGCAACCAATAGGCACCTTCTTCAATTGGTCTGATGAATTCAACAAGTGTGACTTCCCACGCGTACTTGCAAACGGCCAAACCAAGTTTGGTTAGATCGTATCCGAACAAGATCGTGCCGGCTGTGTAGCTGACCCACCGTTAACACGCTCCAGTATGGATCGGGGATAATTTAATTAATGCACTCCACTTCACTTACTTCACACCAATCAGAAGCATTTTTTCTCACACTGTACACATCACCCAGCGATCATCTTCAACGGAAAGAATATCGCCACGGTTTCTTTAACACAACTAGCCTTTTTATCAAACACCACACGCGTGTGTAACGCTTCGTAACGCACCGAGTGCAGCGGATGCTGTATGCAGTCCGGCAGTCGTACAAAATAGTACCGCACAACACGCAACCACAGGTAAACCACAGAAAACGGAACCGGGTGAACCTTTCGCTCGTGCGGTACGAATGATAACTGTCTTTTCGTTAACGCTGCCGTACTTTATCGGCCGGTGGAGACTGCGACTGGGCGGTACTCAACGTGAGTGCCCACTGCCACCGACCGACCAGTGAGTGCGCGATGGTGAGCAACGATGATGGAGACGCGTGGTCGTCACTCACGTCACTGTGAGCGCCAGTGTGCGTGTGGATGCTGTCAGCCGGTAGGAAAAAGGGTATCAATTATGATGCTCGAGCCATTTTAGCGAAAGCACACTTGGTTTAAATTGGACTTTCAAGTTTTGGTGCATGTGGAGTGATGGCCTGTGGTGAAGAATTGAAGACGTGGAAAGGTGTGTTGTTTTTGTTAATGATAGAAATAAGATAATGAATGTAAAAGAAATAACAAAGAGGCATGTTAAATCATATAGATATCATATAGACGTTATGATTGTAAACTAGTTTTGAAATATTTTGTTTTAATATTTAGTCGATCCCCTTCTATAAGACGGCAGGACCGGGGTTCAAGTCTCATCTGGACCGTTCCCCCATAGTGAGGACTGACTATCCAACTATGCGGTAAAAATAAGTCTAGTAAGCCAGATATGGCAGGCATGACCTACGAGGTCGTTAGGCCAAGAAAGAAGTAGAAAAGACGTTCAGTATTAGATCTTAAATTGTGGGCCTCGTATAAGGGCCTCATCTTCTTCTTCCTTGGCCTAACGGCCATTTTTGGCTTACTAGACTTATTATTACCGCATAGTTGGATAGTCAGTCCTCACTATGAGGGAACGGCCCATATGAAATTTGAACCCCGGTCCTGCCGTGTGATGACCGATGCCACTGTCGCAACTACGGGCCGCCCCTTATATTATTATCAATATTTATAAAATATTCAATGAACTCCATAGCCCTCTCAACAGCGCACAAAAGTTACAACAAAGTTTTTTTTACTGTTTACTTGTCAGGCGCTACAAGTTTTTTAGTGTTTAACGTAATATGATTTCGTTGTGTACTCCCAATGCAAAGATGTCTTCTTTTAAGTACCCTGTTCTGAGGGAAATGCTATTGATTTTCAAACTTGCAAATTGCATTTTAAATCAAGAATATTAAATAACAGTCCCTCTAAGGGATAGTTGACAAAGCGTTAATAAATCACATGCCTCTCTTCTAAGATGTAGTTTGTTCGGTTTGAACTGTCTATTATATTCAACCTTTCTCCAAACGATACTTATGACATTAGGAACTTAATTGTCCTGTCGATGGATAGTCAGTTCTGTATATGTGCCAATGGTCTGCATAGGATTCAATACTTGTTGCTTCGTATTACTTACCCCATAGACCTGATCCGAGCACAACGATCTGTTCTATTTCTTATGTAACCGGCAAAGGTCTTGTACCGGTAGTATAGTCGAGGTTTTTAATTATATGATGTGTTGAATTTTGTTTTGAGTGTATAGCATGTGTCTTTTTTATTCTGCGCTGCGAAATACCTGTATTTATTGTTGTGGTTTAAATAATCCACAACTTAATAACCAAATATACTCATGATCGGTCTTTTTACGTAGACGACAATCCACAGTATCTTGTACAATTGGACTTCTTCTTCTTCTTCCTTGGCACTACAACCTCGTGAGGTCTTGGCCTGCTACTGCTAGCTCTCTATGACTTAGTTTTACAAGTAGCTGAATAGTCAGTCCTGCGTACGCGGAGGCGGTCCGCCGGGATTCGAACCCCGGTCCTGCCGTGTGAAGACCGGCGCCGTTATCGTAACACCACCGGGCCGCCCCGTGGTACAATTGGACATACACATTTATTTCCGTCCGCCTGAGTACAATAAGATTAACACACACTAAACATAACGCTAATGGCCGGATATGAACATACGCTGGATTTTTACACGATCACCGTAACCAGTAGTGTGTAGCATCCATAATGCTACACATATTCTGAACTAAACTCTCAATTTAGCACAACGCCAAATAGAAATAGAAAGTCGGTACAGAAAAAGAGAACAAAGTAAGAACGAAACCTGGCGAACAAGTGATATAAATAAAGACGACCAGTCAGACAGTAAGTCAGTGAGTCGAGCAGTCAGCCAGTCAGTGTTCATCGACCGTCTGTCGATGTAATCTCCGAACCCGTCACCAGATAATGGATATACTAAAACTCTAATGTGTGTCTTGTTTCATTTTCCACCCGATGCGTCCTCTGGATAACTTTTCAACTCAGTCTCCGCGAGTTCGAAGTTTCCTTCTCCTCGATTAGAAGCAATACGAAACACGTATATTACAAGTGTAAATCCTAGACTCTTTAAAAACGTTTACAAAAAACCTTGAAATTTTAACATATAATAATGAGTCGTGTTTCGAGTGAAAGAAGAAGAACGTTTTATTCGTCTGTTCGCTTTTAAGGTCGTGATCAGAAGCCGCAGGACGAGTCCGGAGCTTTCGCGTTTCGGTAAAGATCCGGATGATCGAGTTGGTGATTGTGCAAAGACCTGCCGGTTTACAGTAGCATCTGGATTACTTAGCGTATGCAAAGTAATGCAGAGCTTATCATAATTCCTCGGGAGGGTGGAGAGCGAACGTCCTCGGTCGTTGAAATTAGTGTTTTTTTTTTCATAAACGTTATAATAAATTCTTATTCTCCCCTAATTCTACCTACCTAACTAGATTTTCCTAATTCTTTTTAATTTTGATTTGTTTCTTTTA
>KZ064628.1:0-11627 GCA_002091835.1 Anopheles maculatus | reverse complement strand
AAAAAAATAAAAAATGTTAAAAAACTCTTACCTTAACGTATCTTAGTAAATGTTTGTTCAGGCAATTGCACACGTCCTTCACTATGATACTAATCGATGATTTCGAAACCTAAAAAAAAAAGAAGGTATTCATTACAATCCGCATCTGCTATCTCCTCTTTTGGCTGTACAATTCAGAAAGGTTTGTAACTGCCATTGCTGGCTTCCTTGATTCAGTTGTAGCGGGATCTTTCGTACGAGGGAACGGTTAGAGTAGGTTTGGATAGTCAGCTTAAATCAACTGGGAGTCTCGTAACATTCTTTAACGCGGGGCTCAAGGCTTCTGGGAAACAAATCGATAACGATCCTCCTGGGAATTATCATCTTGGCAAACGATTCTGTTAGGTGAACAAGATGAACTGTTTGAACGAAAATGAACAATGCAATAAACAGTTGCAAACTGGAAGACAAAGTGTTAAGACGTTCTCCAACATCCGAACCAAAGCGTTATTCGTCCACTTCGTTAATATTCCACTTTGCGTCTCAAACAGGTTCGACTTAATCATGCTTCCAAACATGCACTTTCCACGTGTCATTTTTAAATTGACCACCATCACCGATAGCAGGAAGACGCCACGCTCAGAAAGAAGAAAAATCGGCTCCGGAACTGTTTTTCCTTCTTCATCTTTAGTCGCAGCTGCTCGGCACGCGGCACCTCCGGTGTGAAGTAGGATTCGGGACGGGTTGAGGGACAAGAAATGCACACCGTGCTTTTGCGGCCAAGCTTCTTCTTCCGGATTATCGTATGATGTGGTGGATCAGGCGCGCCTTCTGTAGCCTTCCACTTCCACTATCACTCACACACTCACTCTTCGGCGGGCACCCATCCGGTGGGTCAGTTTTCAACTTTACATGTGACCCGCGCCTTTCCACCCTATCACCATCCACCGTTTCCTACTCCAGCACTGACATTATGGCAATCAACACTCCAAGCACCATCACCGCGCCCATTCCCTGTCACGAACGTCTTCCCAACCTCACCGAAATCACTGTCGGGCATTTCGATGGTCACATTACGATCCGTGCGCTCGCAACCACCGTACCGATTGCAGACCCGAATTTCGGGGGGGGGAGGGGGTCTAAAAATCGCAATTTTAACGTTACATAATTGATGGATAGCCCCTTAAAAACCAACGCTGCGGCTGGTAATGCTGCCGGCGGTCGTCCCTCAACTATGTCCGGTGGTAAAACTTGATAGTACGGTAACACTGACTCCGATCCACACGAAGTCGGGTACGGAACGACACCCGTTCGCTCCAGCATCTCGTAATCGTGCTCCAGACTCAGTATCGAACCAGAGCGGGAACGATTTCGCTGCTCGACTGCGTTCTGGACGGCCACGACTTTCGGCTCTCGGCTCATGCCCTTGCAAAAGCGTCGAATCTCGTACTCGTTCTTCTTGTTCATCGTGCGCAGGTACCCGTCCAGATCCGCCTTCAAGATGGCAATGTTCTTTTCCAGCTCCGTTGCACTCGGTCCCGGTTCCTTCACGAACGGGTGCCCTGCGGTCGGTATCCGTTGAGATGCTTGCTCCTGCTGCTCCGACCGCTGTTCGAGCAGCGTGTTTAGCTTTCCCCGTTATTGTTCCAGTATGTTACTCGTGTTGTGGAACTCGAGATTTTCATCGTATTGTGAATGGCTCGGTGGCTTCCCAACGAATACCTCGTCCATTGATTCGCGGTGCACAATGCTGGTGCGTGAATGCGTTGCCAACCGGCCCCGCTCACCATCTGGTAGGTGTCCTTTGTTGCCATGGAAATCGGTCGCTCTTGTTGCCACCGGGGCCGCATCGTCCGGTGTGGGCTTATTGTCCTCTTTGCGCGTATGCCGCGGGTGTCCACCCTTGCCCGTGGGTTCACTCTTCTCGATCACTTCGTCGTCAGAAAATGATAGTCGATTCTATCATGTTTAAGATTGATTCCATCACCGTCTCCAACCGAACCGCTCGTACTAAAACAAGATTTAAAACAGTTACTTACGCGGAACAAATATTGCAAACTTGCATACGTCTCCCCCGTTGCCAAATAACGCAATGTTATCAGCAGTCTCTCTTGGGCCGTTATTGCACGACGCATATTGGTGTCCAATCGTTGGATTTCCGGACCCACAATTGATAGCAGATAATCGAAATCTTCGCGTTTCATCCGCAAGAAGTTGGTGATGGTATCATTTACCACTTCGGCCACAATATCATCCAACAGGCGGTTACCGTCCTCTTCCCTGCGGAAGAAAACCGGCCGCATCCACCATCGGCGGGTTCGTCGACGACGCCGGCTGTAATTATGTTCGTTTGGTTCGATTTCTTGGCTCATGGCTGGAATAATGCTAGAGTGATAATGAAATGATACTGCTTGCAATTGAACGGTAGAAAACTGATAAACAAAAACCAAAACAAATAAAATTACGTTTATACGCTTGGGTAGAAATCGCCGAAAAATATATTTTTTTGACAGTTAAATATATGCATAATTTTGATTTTGACTGTATGTTTGATAATGCGCCGTCTAAACATACAGTCATGTTTTTATCAAACATATCATCATTTTTATCAATTGTACAGTTTTATCAATATAATAAGCGCAACTCGGTTTACATTAACACACCGTGCGCTCGGTGCACACTTGCGGAAGGGAGCAATACACGCACTCGCACACGCAACACATCATCATGTCTTCAGCAAATTGCTGCAATTCGGGCAAATAAACAGCACCAACTATAAATGTTTTTGTATTCGTACTCAGTCTAATCCACACGCTCTCGATGTTGTTGGTGAGAGGAGAGCAAGGATTAGAAGTGATTTTCGTAGAGACGGCTATTAGCACTCCTGCACCTCTCTTCTTCGTGCTGTTGGTAGCTGAGCGATCGGTACGATATACTACAAAACGATCGTTGTCGAAGAGCATAGACGAAGGTATCGAATCGTCTAGCCATGTTTCAGTCAATATTATGACGTCATATTCTGAATCGTAGCTCGCAGCGAAAAATTCCGTTGTCTTAGTGCGTAGCCCACGCACATTTTGGTAATAAAACACAAGTTCAGAAGAGAAACGGAGTTGAAGATTTTTATTTGTACTCACGTGCTGGAGAGATTTTGGTCCACCCTCTTGGATACAGCAATCCGGTTCGAAGCAACTGTCCCTATCCGGGATGTGTTTACAAATTGGTACCGTTTTGCAACAAAATGGAGTTAGTACCGCATTCTATCTGGTAAAGCGAAATTTTCCTCTGCTATGTATTTAAACAAACAATCGTGTCTCCGGTGTTGCTACATAATATTAAAAAACTTGCTGTGCAAACTCCTCACAACCAAAGCCTCTCTAAGCCATTCTAACAACAACAACGTCTCGGCCCGTGTGCCCTGCCCTTCACAACATTACTTTCACGCGCATCACTGATAAACACACACGCACATACATACATGCACATGGGACCTGGAATTGGCATGGAACCTGCAGTTAGCATGGAACTTTTAGTTGGCAAGGGACCTCGAGTTGGAAGGCGCCCTAGAGTTTGCATACATCCCAGAGTTAGCGTGCGTAGCCCTGTAACCGGGCCCTTAAACTAGTCTATATACAAATTTTCGTAAGCTGTAATCTTTCCGCTGATGATTCCGCTGACGCTCCCATACACGCGCAATGCCCTATCCGTACACGCCATACATGCGCGACCTGATAAGTGCCGACCGATGCTGCTTTGCCGCTCTGTCCTACTGCGCCTAATACCACACAACCAAGACAGCACCAGAATCGGTACGGAACGCACTACGCTCTCCAGTCAGTGGTGCGCAAACGTTCTCTCGCTTTCCGAACAGTGTCGTACACGCGCCCCAGTATGGATTACATTTTGAGCGCCCCTGAAACGAGAGAGCACGGGAGAGCGTACGTACGAGTGCAGGGCTCACCAGCAATTTTGTCGCTTTTAATCGCATTGCGTCACTGTGCGCAGTACAAAACCGCATTCGAAGCGCCCCTGCAACAACCCGAAAGCGAGAGAGAGAATTTCTCTCATCGGTGCGGTTCTGAGCAAACCGAAAAAGCTATGAGTGTTGCCAAGGAAATGCTAGAGGATAAAAACAAAAGTTTGGAATCTAGGGAAACAATTCATTTCACTGGCTCTTCAAATTGGTGTTTCAAATTCATGAAAATGAATCACTAAAGCATGTATGAGGACCATGACTAAGCTAGCCCAAAAAATGCCACACGAATACGAAGTTATACTAATGGCTTTCCATTCGCATATTTCTATCACACGATGATTTTGTCACGATATCCCACGATATCAACAGAATCAGGTGCTGACTCCTCCAGGAAGAATAAGAAAAGAATAAGGTCCTTACTGCATGGAGAGGAATCAGCGAAACAATTGTCGTTAACTCCATTCAAAATTGCGGAATTTGTAACATTAGTGGTGACACAGAGGATTATGCAGTTTATGAAGATAGTGATGACGGGGATAATGACAATGAAAATGTGTTTGAAAACACCAATGAGGACGATATGTAAGAGCATTATGAATTGTAATGTAGTAGTTGTTAAGTCCAATAGTTAAAAAAAAAATCTTTCTTCCAAAATATTTCTATAATTCATCTGAGGTGTCGTTATACACGGAGGGTTGCTTTACACGCTAAAATACGGTATTTTTTACAATATATAATTTTCAACACACAGCATTAATTAGACACATCCACACATGCACATGAACACCGGCACGAATCGGGACGAACAGAGACAGCGACAGACGTACAAAAGTAAGGTAAATGGTACCGATCACATATTATCCGATTTTTACGCATTAGCAACCTTCATAAAAATGTTTCAAAATCACTATCGTCATAATCGCAATAGTTTAAAATAGTTTGAAATAGTCATCTAGCCACATTCGCAATAGTTTTTGATCACATGAATACATTTACCGGAAAGAGGCGAACGAAGTTTATGAGACTCAAAGCCTCTCTAAATAAATGAAAAAAAAACAGGTACCGTGCATCCGATTTCCACGAAACGGAAGATAAGACTCAACGCTCACGGCCGGCAAACCTATGCGCACTCGGCCGGTTTATATATTTACCCGTTTTTTTACGATCTGTAACTCGCTGTTGATCGTGTCACCAATAAATGCAAAGCATATCATTTTGATGCATTGTATTTTAAGATTCTTATATTTCATCAAAGCCATGGTACATGAGCCGAAAACTGCAAGCTAAAACTAAAAACACTGCGTCATTCGAAGCAAGCGAAAATTTCCTCTGCTATGTATTTAAACAAACAATCGTGTCTCCGGTGTTGCTACATAATATTGAAAAACTTGCTGTGCAAACTCCTCACAACCAAAGCCTCTCTAAGCCATTCTAACAACAACAACGTCTCGGCCCGTGTGCCCTGCCCTTCACAACATTACTTTCACGCACATCACTGATAAACACACACGCACATACATACATGCACATGGGACCTGGAATTGGCATGGAACCTGCAGTTAGCATGGAACTTTTAGTTGGCATTGGACCTGAAGTTGGTATGGGACCTCGAGGTGGCACGGAACTTCGAGATGGCATGGAACCTGGAGTTGGTATGGGACCTGGAGTTTGCACGGAAGCTGGAGTTGACATGGACCCTGGAGTTGACATGGAACCTGGAGTTGGTATAGAATCTGAAATTGACATGGCACCTGGAGGTGGAACCTTGAGTTGGTACGGAAACTGGAGTTGGCATGGGACATGGAATTTGCATGGGACCTGGGGTTGGCATGGGACCAGAAGTTGGCATGAAACCTGGAGTTGGCATGGTACCTGGAGTTCGCATAGACCTGCAATTAGCATGGAACTTGGAATTGGTATGGGGTTTGGAATTGGCATGGGACCTCGAGTTGGCTTGGGACCTGGAGTTGGTATAGAATCTGCATTTGACATGGCACCTGGAGGTGGAACCTGGAGTTGGTACGGAAACTGGAGTTGGCATAGGACATGGAATTTGCATGGGATCTGGGGTTGGCATGGGACCAGAAGTTGGCATGAAACCTGGAGTTCGCATAGACCTGCAGTTAGCATGGAACTTGGAATTAGTATGAGGTTTGGAATTGGCATGGGACTTCGAGTTGGCGTGGGACCTGGAGTTGGCATGGAAACTGGAGTTGGTAAGGGACCTCGAGTTGGCAAGGGACCTCGAGTTGGCAAGGAACTTCGAGTTGGCAAGGGACCTCGAGTTGGCAAGGAACTTCGAGTTGGCAAGGGACCTCGAGTTGGAAGGCGCCCTAGAGTTTGCATACATCCCAGAGTTAGCGTGCGTAGCCCTGTAACCGGGCCCTTAAACTAGTCGTTATTTAAATGATCGGTACGAAAATCAGTCATATGGTCACTTGCTTTTCCATTTTCGTATCGTCTGAGAGGTATTGTGAACGATATGCTATCGTCAGTAATAATTGTCATCGAACGGTTTTGAAATGATATGTCAGCACAAATACTTTCCAAAATGTGAGTGCCTATTATTCCGGCAAAAAATGGATGAAAATCGTGTACAAGAAACTGAAATGGTTTCATGCATTTTGGAGCAAAAAATTTTATGTCTATTGCAAAGGTGGTATCGAATTTCCCACATACTGAACTTATATTTTTTGCACTTACTTTGTACGGTCGATTACCTCTATAACTGGCTGCTAATTTTGCTGATATGACATTAATGTTAGCGCCTGTGTCGATTAAAAATGGGAACTCTCCCTGAGTTGTTCGCAAATTGATGAAGGGGAGGAACGAACTCACCAATTCGCGTTCCACTCTAAAAAATGGCTTTCGTAAGCATTGTCTTGATATTGGTTGTTTATATTTCGTAAATTGGTGCAATGTTCTTGATGTTGATTTCTACCAAGATATGTTTCATTTAATGGTAGTGAACCGTCTACATATTCGAGAGGGGTGTTAAAATAATTATTTTCTGCAGCAGCTATATCCATAGCATTTGCATGTCCGTAGCGTGAAGAAGATGCTCGGGGACGTTTAGCGTTAAAATTTGGTCTTACGTTCGATTGCAAAGATTGATCAACTTCCATTGGAACTGGTAAGTTGTTATTTACTCTATTGTAATTTTGAGGGAAATTAAAATTCTGTTGATGTGGTGAATAATTATATCTTTGATTATAACCGGGTAAATTGATTTCTATTCGGTGTAAAAATTCGTCTTGGTTGGTTGAAATTTTGTTGGTATACCGGTTGTTGTCTATGTGTAATTTGTGCGGTGGGCAAATCTCTAGGTTTAGGAATGTTGTTGTTTGGTTTATCATTAAATGGGGCAGATCTCATGTCCATGTTATAAAACTCGAGACAGTATTGAAAAGCACTACTTAATGTCTTTGGATTATAATTTTTCAAAAGAAAGCTTAAAGGTTTCTCTAAGCCTCGGATAAAGCTGTCCAAAGCTTTTTCCCTGAAATAATTAATATGAACTGTTTGGTTTATGGAATATTTAGGATCCGACTGAATGTGTGTCACGATTGCTGTTTGTAGATCGTTTACTCTACTAAAATAGCAACTAAGTGACTCTGACGGTTTTTTCCGAATCATGGTTAATTCGTGATCCAGTGTGTTAAGGTCTCTTTTATCCTTATAATAAAGGAGAAGAGTTCTTTTTATTGTATGCCAACTAGAGGCGATACAGTTAGAATCTAACACGTCAGCAGCTTCACCTTTAATTTTCCTTCTAATTGTAGCTTCGATAATGTGATATTCTATTGAATCTTTAGGAAGACGTTCGTAAATAGACAACACATTTTCCACTTCTAAAAGCCATCTTGGAAGGCTTGATCCATGACCGTGAAATTCCGGAAGATTATTAACAAAATCTGGCACTTTTCCTAATTCAATATATTCATGATGCGTCATAGCAGGTACTCCAATAGGTGGTACAGGATGAGACTGTTCTGACGGATTCATTTTTCTGTTTTTAGATTGAATTTCGAAACGTTTGATTTTGCGGAAAATTTTGAAAAAATTGGTCGCTTAAACGATTTTGAAATTTGAAAATTTTATGATGGAAAAAGACAAGATTCACTTTTCCCTAACCTTTCCTAATAATTCACTAGTTCAAAGTTGTTTATTAATAGCTATTAATTCACGATTAAATGAAAAATAAAAATTCACTGACAAGCAATAGTTAATGAGAAAAAAATAATCTTAATATAAGTTGACTCCGAATGACTTACAGCAGAAACATGAAGACTTTGAAACGAATGCAGCTCATCGTTGGCCACGTAGCAATGTACTCGTAACGATGTTCACGCAGCGATGTCTTCGTAGCGATGTCCACGTAACGTCTCGGGATAGAAGGCTGATATAACACTCCAGATGTTCCTTTTGGGATGTCTTCCTACTAGGGGTCTTCGGTGTCGTTCGGGATGAGAGTCTCGAATACAGTCACTTCTTGTACACTTGTGCAGGTTTTATATTCACTTGGTTCACCTCACTTATTGGTACTTGTGCTTCCACGTTTTCCGGTTGATTTTTCTAGCTTGTTTCACACGACACTTTTAAACTTTGTGTAGAGTTCTTATTGTACTGCTTCTCACTTTCGTTTTTAGTCCGCGAAGAAACAAATTAGCTAGTGCCTCTAATCGTCGATGTGCCGGTTTCTTTTGAATCACTAATCACCTCACTTTAGACGTAGAGGTCCCTATTCGGGCGCCAGTTAAAAAATATAAGGTATAAAAATATATTTTCGGATTCAGTTAACACGGAAAGAACGCTGTTTACTTGCTGTTGGTCAAAACTGGAGTGGCGTTTATTGAAACTGTTTCTTACTTATTAATTTTACAATTTTAGATGGATGGATAGGTGTGTGGAGGGAGGAATGGTGATGGGAATGCAACTTAGCAATTCGGTTGCTAAGTTCTTCGACGCGGTTGGTTCAGTCGATGCTCGGTGACGATGCAGGAATAATTGGGTCACCGGGTGTTTTGGATATTGCAGTTGGCGGAGTCGATATGCACGATCGATGGATGCAATTTGCTGATCGAAGCATTCTATTAATGGACATTGTTTTCTAATCAGCTGTTGGCAAGTTCGTTGGCGGCGGTTGACGAAACACGAAAAGTGCTGACCGTTAACTCGCGCAATGATACACGGACTATTTTGTTATCAATGAGGATACCATTTTCGATTATATCATTCATCTCTTCAACAAATGGCCCAAGGAATTGCTGCAGTTGAGGGGGTTTCGTAATACCATGAAACATTGCAACAATCATAGGGGACAGAACCGGAATTTCATGAACGTTGATTAATATTGGCCAAAACGAAGAAGGAGATCCTTTGAACAATGGCAATCCATCGATTGACACATTGATACTTATACTTTCAGGAACTTTTACGTGCCTGTAAATGAATGAGGATTAATGTGTGATAAAAACAATTGATATTGAATGCATGACAAACAAAACTCACGCGAGGCGATTTGTTAAGCAATGTTTAACTCCATTGTAGAAAAAGCGGCCACCATCAATGTTGATTATTTTCAAAGATGTTCTTGTTGTCTGCAATACTGTTCGTGCATCTTTCGGTAAATGTTTGTAGATGGTTAGCTCATGAAAGATTTCAAGCATCATGTTTACCGATGATCGCGATTGGTATGTTGTAAGAGCCCAATATTGCAATGTATCTTTTAAATCCATGTTCCGGAACTGAGATACACCGCGGGAAGATGTGGCTCTTCTTCATCATCACCATCATCATCATCATCATCATCTTGGCTCATCCAATTATCGCCTTCATCGAGATTTGATGCTTCATTCGGGTGGTCGATATAAACATCCGGTGATTCATTAATCGGAACATCCTCGATTGTTTGGATATCATCTGTTGAACGTAATTAATGACCTGAATTTGTTTTAAAAATACATCATTACTACACAACGCAATGCTAGGAAATCATACGTTTCTTTCAATATTTATGATTGTACTTACTCATAGGCAAACAATCATTCCCAGCAACAGGTACAGCATCTTCCAGTTTTGGTTCAACAGACCTTTCCGAAGCTTCTCTTCGAGCAGACATTTTGTACAGTTGACCCGTAGCACGTAATTTATGAAAATGTGAAGAGTTACGGTTCATTTTTAATTATTTTTAAGCACAGCACAAATCAAAACGAACGGTTCACTGCGAACGAACAATGTATTTGAAGCTTTGGACGCCAAATCACGCTAGGTACAAAACCACACAAGCCAAACATACGCTGACAACCAGCTGATACACACACACTCGTGACGACGCACATATCCACACATGCCCACTCGTCAAATCGAGCAGTTTTCGTACAAGATCCTCAACATTTCCCCTACTTTTTGTATTCGCATGCGAGATACAATATTGCCATCTCTCTTTGGAGGTATGATTTTGCTCATCTGTACTGCTCTCTCACGTTTTCACTGCCTTCCAACTCGGGAGTACAATCGTAGCAACCCGTGCATCTATGCAGTGATTGTACCTTTGTACATGTATACGTTCGCCTTCGAGAAGTTGACAAGTCCAACGGAGCTGGTAGGTTCTGAACACCAAAACTAAAGCTAAACAGAACTAACATCTTTTACATCTTTCTAGCAAAAATCTTCCAGACGACGAATCATCACGACATCGAGATCGTCCCTGCATCGAAAGCGTCACGGCCTGAAGCAGAACGCAGGAAGAACGCGATGGAATCAAGGCTTCCAGCGTTGCTCCAGAGCCGGCATCGGAGGTTAAATCTTGTGGTGAAAAGTGTCGTGAAAAATATCAATGTACCTAGTGTTTTAACAGTGTTATCAGTGCCGTTGTTCGTGGGCGAACGGTTTCGGCCACACTTTCATGAATAAAGTGATTTTTTTATTAAAACTTTGATATACCTATCGCGGTAGAAACGATGGTTGCTGAGACGAAAGAATACATATCACAATACATACAAACATGCACAATACACCAATACATGCATACCCCGGGGCTGTGTGTGCTCACACACACTACCACAAAAGCTCATGCACGAACCTCCTAATTTGCTCCTCAGCCCATACCAAAACGTCCTCAATTTTACTCTGGCTTGAGGAGGTGTGACACAAAATTAGGACGTTGCATGCAGGTTCGAGCACTTTTTTGACGACGGGGTGGAAAGCATACCCTCTAGTCAAAATGGTAAGTGATACTGCATGCAAGCCCCTAATCTTGTATCAAAATTCAAAATTTATATGGAGAAATGAGGGCCTTGGTTACAAACTTGGTGGGATTTTGCATACAACTGCTCGAAATGTCTACGGGGTAGGCTGATCTGTTTGACAGCTTGCTTATTCGTACAATTTGGCCCAGTGGGTAGAAACGTGCCCTGGCGGCACAAAAACCTTAAAAGTATACCGATTAGGGTTGTTACAAGTTGTACGTTTAGATGTACGAACAAGAAGATCTATTCGTACAATTCGGCTGTCAAAATCCGAACAAATAGTTGTTTTCCTTCAAGGTTTTTATAATATGTTTTTCTTTCTAAAATTAATTAAAATAAATTAATTCAAGCGATTTAGTGAATATATAGTTACGTGTATCAAGACACACGTGTTCCACCTGATCGACCGATGCGACGACCGG
>LULA01017600.1:0-13189 GCA_002091835.1 Anopheles maculatus | reverse complement strand
GCTTCAAGTGCGATTTTTACCTCTTTCATGACGCATTTGGGAATTGGCTTTTCTTTTAATTAATAAATCGGGTTTGCTTTTATGTACGTTTGTCTCACTTACAACATAGTTGGGGGTAAGAAAATGTTCATTTTTTGAAAAAAGCAATTATACTTTTATGCTTCAAAAATTGCGCCAATAAGCAAATATATAAATCGCGAAGCCTGCTACATATACATGCACCAAAAAGTGCACCTGTGAAGGTGAAGTACTTGGCAAAACCAGGTAAAACACACCTTACTTGAACGGACAAAATTTGCACCGTACACGTACATCATCATCATCCGTACCGTACATGTTCCGTACCGGTGGTGGTGCCCGTCTGCCGGACGACTACCAAAGTAGTATGCTCACTTCCTAACATCGATTGCCAAAATAGCGGGGCATTCGCATCCCGTTCTTTTTGCTAGTGTGTGGTGGCGCGCGCGCTGGCTGGTGTTGCTCTTGCTAACGGTGTGTATACGACGATATTGTCTATCATACCGAAACCGAAACCAAATGCGGCGGCACACCAAGGGGCCGCGAGCCATATGGAGGAGAGCCTCTGGCGGAGCATTCGGTGGGAGGAGATACGTGGCGGAGAAGGTAACGAAGTGTTTGGGGTCCTGGCTTTTCTGGTCTAAATTTAAACCCAATCATTACTGCACCAGAACGTCTTACCAATGCCTTTCTTACACCGTTCTGGAAAAGCAGATATCCCGTTCTATTTAGATAATTAGGGAAACGTGGTTTGGTGGTGATGTGTAGGCATACCGTTCCTGCTTAAGCGTACTTTACACAAGTCTGGTTAGGGAGCTGGGGGCTCATTTCTACCGCGGGAAAAAGAAATCAATCATAGAATGTTCGGGTAGGGGAGTCAATTTAATTTCTCTGTTCATTCCACATTCCTCCGATAACAACAGTACCAATAGTGCCACACAACTGGTCAACTTTCTCGATTTACCTTTCTTCAGCCGTTTCATAAAAGTACGGTTGCCAATTCTGGCCAGTACTTCCGTTTCATTCAGGTTGCGTTTGTTGCTTAAATAGTACCGCAACCAGCTTGGATGACACAAAAGAATCAATTAGCCAAATTATCACCACACAGTTGGTAGCAATTGTGTGAGGTTTGATCGCACGCCTTAATATGTGCACAGCACACGTGCACCTAGCGGTTAACAGTTATTCGAGCTTAGGTGAGTAGTGGCAAAAAACAGGCGTAAAATTGGTTGATAAAATTAAATAAAAAAAAACTTCCGCACAAGCTATACCCATCAAACTGTTTCAATCAACGAATGCGATCGAGTGTGATTTGAAATTTCAACCCCATTCCCTCGCTATTGCTAAGAGCCAGATATAAATGTTTCTTTTTCGATAGCTTTTTATTCCATTCTATACGGTAGTTTTTTTTCTTCTCTCTCTCCTACAAATCAACAAACATCTAGAGGAACTGTGTTTAAATTGAAGTTTTTTTTTTCTTTATAAACATTGCTTCTTTCTATTTCCCGAACCAAACACGCTCATTTCCCGTGCTGATGGAGCAAGTGCACATACGTGCGCACGTTTTTTTATGCCGAGACTAGAACTTCCGATATATGAGCTCAGTTTCTCAATGCTAGTTGATGAATCGTGTAACCTTGGATTGTGTTTCGACAAAACGACAAAAAAAGGGAACTTTGGGAAACTAGGGTGGTGAGGAGGATGTTGATTGAAGCGCAAAAAAAAGCAAGGATCAAAAAGTATAACAAAATTCTTGCTAACTCGTTTATCTTTGCAATGTTCGATAAGATATTAATTTTGTTAACAGCGTAACGCATGCTGACTTAGAAATAACGCGTTTTGCAACAGTTATAAATAGCATTACACACAGAAGATGATAATAAGATGCACTAGTAGGTAAGATGCCTCCAGACGTTTGACGGCCAAGCACTTAGGTTTAGATCATTGTGCTTAAATCAGAATTAAACTTAACATCTGTTGATTTACGAGATGGTGTTTGAATATTTATTCTTTTTTGGCATTACAACCACAAGGAGTCTTGGTTTGCAATTACTGACTGGTTTGACTATCAATAGTTGACCTTGCGTACAGGGAGACGATTCAGACGGAATTCGGACGGTAAAAACCGGAAACAGGTGCCTGGAATTCTTGGACGGTAAAAAAAATGTCTTAATTCAATTCGTCTGATTTCAAAGTTCCTTAAAGCTCTGGAAAATGGCAATGTCTGTAATAACTTTAGGAAATAGGAGACATTTGTAATAATGTTTGGGTTTGAGCGCGCCTATTTCACATTAATTGAATGGTTAATGGAATAAGAAAATGAATTCGTCAGTTTTGTTCAAAAATTTTCAAGTATCTTGTGTTCTGTATCAAGTAGTATATAATAATGGTCCTATATAATGAAGAAATAACAAGGATTTTTTGTTGTTTCAAGTAGCAGTAGTAGAATGCCTGTGTGAAATGATGAGCCTGGTTCGAAAAAACCATATCTTTTTATTATTCGAAATTAATCAATGCAGTAATGTGAGTAATAATTTGAACAGGTAAACAAATGGTGACAACAACAGTTCTTCTCGATCCGCATTAGAGTTGCGGCAAGGTCGAACCCTCGTACAGGAGACAAACTTTTTGTTGATAATAGGGACCTAGTTCCATCACATTAGTATAACTAAATAAAACATGGTTTGCTACTCTGCAGAGCATACTGTTTTCATCATGCATAATAATGTTGATGTTTCACTAATCTAACACAAAAGCAAAAGTTTTGAATAAATAAAAACAACAGAAAAATCATTAATCTTTGTAAAGCATCGCTAGCACAATAAAAGTTGAAAAAATTGGCACATTGCAATAACATGCGGCCGGGAAATGGAGATTTATCACGAAAAACGTTTCAATTGTGGAAACACATCGGCCAGATCTCGTTTACACATACGACGACGGAGTAGGTACGCGGCCTGCACGCACGCACACATTGAAGCGTAGCATGCTTCTCAGCTTCACCACCACACATAGCTGTGTGCATGTGGGGGAATATGCATCAACGCTTGCTATGGTGTGGTGTGTTCCCATCTTACGCCCAATCCCGACAAAATGCCGATGATGATGAATCATACCAAACTCTTCACACTTTCCCGGACCATAAAAGCACACAACTGACAATTTTAGCACGAAATTCACTGCCTATAAATTTACACCAGCGCAATTGGGAGCGTAAATGCTGCACAAAGATAGGAAAGTGAACAAAACTTTCTCTAAAAAGTTGCAAAAGTTCTTCCTGCCGAGACATACCTTAACAACCATATGTGTGTTTGGGCAGTCAAATAGCACCAGTAAACTAGTGCAGTTTAGTGGAAATTGAAGTGAATGTATCACAATATCACACGCGGCACAAACGTTAACCTGCTTTGAGCATTAGTAGAAAGTAGATATCACACTGGAACTTTCTCTACAACTCTTTCTCTACGTATATTTTTCATCCTAACCAATACTATCGCTTCAGTCAGCTACTGTAGTTCCGGGAGGTATCATACGCATCGTATGCAAATACTTATGAATAGCAGTTTGCCGCAGCAGTTTTGCACAAATATGTGAAACCTTTTTTGATAGTAAGGAACTGAATCAATGTACTGCTGCTCATAATCTTCCACACACGCATAACAGTTGACAAAATTCCAACACCGTCACTTGTCGCATTCGCGCAGAGATACAACAAGTTCAATTGGCCTGATCTGCGAATGATGCTGTCCCTCCCACGAAAAGTACCTTGTGCGTGTAACGTCTAGGACCACACTTTTCCCGACCTGAAACTTTGAAACTTTTCTTTTCGGGCACAGAAGTTTCTTTGCTTTTCCCACTTCCGCTGCTTTCTTTCGACTCTCTTCCTTTCACACCAATCATTCACTCACTCATCCAACGCACACACGCACACACACACACACACACGCGCACACACACACACATGCACTCTCCACTGTTTCTTTACACGCGTGGCGCTTACTCACACGCAGCTGCACAGCCTGCCAATGACCAAACCGAAGCTGGAAACGCACTAAAAAACGGACCGCATTACTGCTGTGTAACTTCAACCCACTCACACACGACCATAGATACCGCAGAAACAGAACCACCATTCTACTTATGTTTAGGAAGCTATCGATAGAAAAGATTTTCCTTCATCGCGATGCCTGTGAAAAGTGCACATGGAAGGAAAATGTCATCCGGAATCTTTCCTCCATACGCTCTGGAATGCACACAAATCGACGTCGCCATGTTAAACAAAATCCCATCTATTTGGCATGCCACTGGACTATTTACAGCAGAGTGTGTGTGGAATTAAATGATACCAAGAAATGAAACTAACCCAACGATGCTTCTTCACCGGCAACTTGAGACGCTGCAAACACTTTTACACTCGACTAACTCGCTTGATTACCGTGCAAAAACTATCGACTTGTGCAGCAAGGCGTGCTTGGGAAAACTGAGCCCGTGTACGAAACCAGAAACAATTGATCGGCAAACTGTCTTCGTCACACTGTGGTATGCGCTGTCCATTTGACAGCTTTCATTTTCGCTCAAGATCCCTGCATGCTGGGCCCGCACTGTGGGACGCGTTCGGTACATTTCGCTTAGGGTGCTTTTACACAAACGCGACCTCGAAATTATTATATTATATGATAACAAACGCTTCGTAACGCTATTTTAAAGGTCTGTTTGTTTCGGTTACACCAAAAGCCACAGTGAACAAAGCGACTCAGCTGTAAAAATTAAGATGGATACTGTAACACCATAATATGGTAAATATGGATGTTGAGAGAACACATCGAATCTCATTTTGGTTTAATCTGAAAACGCCTTTTCGCTCATTCGGGCCTGGGTCACATACTGCGAAATATCAAATATCACAGTAAATAACGCCATTTATTGATTATTAGTCCGTCCGTAGAAAACGTTATTTCTTGTTGTTCGTCATTAGTCAAAACATTACTGTAGAAATTGTTCATGAAATTGAACATAATTTATCCGTTGGTTTGCTTGCTTCCATCCCCGCAAGCGCATAGAAACAGAGGGAAAGCAATCACAGTATCGTTACGAAGCGATTCAGTATGTGTAGCTGTGATCTTAGATGAAAAGTAACGATTTCTTTCACTTGGACACCGTAACGCTTGGTGAGAGGAACACCGTGAGCAGGTTACACTCTCACCATCAACCAAGTGAAATATTTCAACGCAGTTGTACGGTTAGTTCAAACAACCATTGAAAGTACAGTCATTTTCCGATTTACGCGGATAATACGGGCAAGAGAATTTCGAGTATATCGAGTTTGTGGCGTTTTTTTCAACTTAGTTTAAATTCACGAAATAAACTACGTAAGTACTGTCGAATTTTCAAATTCGTATACCTCAGAATCCATGTAGTACGAGTGCCACGTGAGTTGAACATTGACAATATTTAAAAGGTAATTTAAAGACAAGCAAATTATCTAGGACAGTTATCCAACAATGACCCTCTGTCTGATTTTGCGTCACTAATCCACTGTTTGTTATGAATACATTTTAAAATTTTGGTTTTTTGTAGCAAACAAATTAAATGCAGTTTCTCAGCATGATTATTCATCTCTGTCTCTCTTGATATTAACTATGCTCCCCAGCACCATCTGGTGGTAAGGAAAATAACTACCACGGATTATCGGGTCTGATCAAGTGACAATTGAACGTTTTCATCACGTTTTCAACATGTCAAATCCAGTCACCGTCCATTTCTCAAAGTGAAAGGTTGAAAAAATTTTGTCAGTGCATCAAGCCAACGAAGAAACAGTCCAATTTTCAAAAAAAAAAAAAAGGTAGGTTTAGTGGTTATTGAAAAAAAAAAATCGATTCATAAGTGAGAAAAAAAAAAAAAAAAATTCAAGATGGGGGTCGATGACCCCGGGGGAGGGAGATCCTTCGGATCTTATTACAACATACTGGATGAGGATAGGAAACAAACCTCTAAGAAGAGGAAAAAACAAAGGTTAAACCTAAGCGAACAATCAGAACCCGAAGAAGTCTACATGATCGTGGAAAGTACAGATCAGGGAAAAAGTCTCGCGACTTACAACCCATTTCTGTTCGCAAAAGCGTCAGAAATGGCGATTGGCAGCAAACCAATGCAAACGACGCTACTCAGGGATGGAAGAATCCTAATGAAAGTGCGAAATGATTACGAGGCAAAAAAGCTAGGAAAAATAAATTTGAATCACGGCAACATAACAATTAACGTGAAAGTATATGAGCACGAACATTTAAACTCAACGAAAGGTGTGATAAGATGTGATGCTTTCAAGCATCTCACTGAAGAAGAGGTACTGGAAGGTCTCAAACAACAAAAGGTAGAAGAAGTTACTATCATGAAAAGAAGAAACCTTCAGGGCGAAATAGTTAACACTCGTACAGCAATCCTAACTTTTAAAACGACAAAACTCCCCAGATCCATTGATATCGGTTATTACAAGGAAAGAGTAGAGCTGTACATCCCGATGCCAATGAGATGCATGAATTGCATGAAGTTTGGGCATACAAAAAAAAGATGCAACCGCGAAAAAGTGTGCGCCAAGTGTGGCGAAGACTATCATGAGATATGCACTGGTCACTTGAAATGCGTGGAATGTGGTGGAAATCACTCGTCACTAGATAAACAATGTCCAACTTTCGTTGACGAATACGAGATTAAAAAAATTCAGACCACAAACCGCATTACTATGCGTGAAGCTAGAAAAATCAGAAGGGAAATGGCGCCAACAATACCCCGCACATACACTCAAAGACTATACTCAAACACCGTCAAAAACACCACTCCAAAACCCAATAAACAAACAGAAAAAATCGAATCCCCCAAGAGACAGAATGAATCAACAGAAATTATGAATATTAGTACAGAAAAAAACTACACACAAACTTTAACCAACCCAACAGAAAACATGCTTGAAACCACAGAAAATACAAAAAAAAATCAAACACATACAGTCGAAATTCACAAAATACCTGAAAAAATAATTTTTAGTGACACGGAAATTATCCTGAGTGAATCAGAAATTTTCCTAAGCCCCGATAACAATAGAATAAATTACGAAATATCACCATAACCAAAAATATATATATACACATATACGTATACATATACATTTTACACAGAGAGAAACAGACACAAAATAAATCCATAAATGGAAAATATTAAAATACTACAAACAAATATTCAGAGCATAAAAAGAAACAAAGAAGAACTCAACCATATACTAAGGGATGAAGGATTCCAAATCGCCTGCATCCAAGAAACGTGGCTAAAACCTGACCATAACTTTAAAATACCAGGTTTTAACATAGTCAGAAAAGATAGAGAAGACGGATACGGAGGGAGTTGCATCATAATAAAAAAACAAATAAAATACCAAATAATAAATTTCACAGACATTACAGAAAACATACAAACAACCATAATAAAATTAACGACGGAAAATATTACAATTATAAATACTTACATAGCTCCACAAACAAACACAACACAAATTAAAAATACAATAGCTAAAATGATACACCAAACCAGACCACAAAATAATACAATAATCACAGGGGATTTCAACTCACACCACACTTCCTGGGGGGATGATTTGACAAACAGAAAAGGAGAAACGGTTATAGAAGAATTCCAAAACTCAAACTTTATAATACTAACAAACAACACCTACACTCACACACCAACGGACACAAACAAACGACAAACAGCAATCGACCTAACAATCACAACAAATGACCTTTACAATTACACAAAAAGAAATATTAGAAACCAACATATCGGAGGAAGCAACCATAAAATAATAGAAATTACACTAGAAAAAAACCCTACAAAACAAATCCACACAATAATTAACAAAAAAAAAATTATCGACGAAATAAATGCAATTAATTACCAACAAATTGATACCATAAAACAACTCTCCAACAGAATAAAAAAAATAATAGCAAATAACAAACATAACACTACACATAAACTAAAATCTTGGTGGAATGACGAAACAAAAACCGCCCTGGAGAACAGAAACAAAGCAAGGAAAAATTTTAACCAGAATAGAACCATAGAAAACGCCATTGAAGTAAGAAAACAAACAGCAATCTTAAAACAAAAAATCAAAAAACAAAAAGAAACAAATTGGCAAAACACCATAGATGGTGTCAACGAAAAAACAGAAACCAAAGAACTATGGAATTTAATCGGAAAAATAAATAACAACAACACAAACAAGAATAGCAAAGAATCGAACATAATACACAACGAAATAAACAAGGCCAAAGAATTCCTGAACCTTAATTTTACAAATAACAAAAATTCACATTTTAACATCATCCTAAACATAGAATCAAGACAAGATAACGAACTGATAAACAAAAAACTGTGGGAACAAATTATATCTAGAAAACAAAATACTGCCCCAGGGCCAGACAAAATTACATACGATATGCTAAGAAGTTTAAACCAGGGAACACTAGAAAAAATCTTGACTGAAGGAAACAATATGTGGAAAAAAGGCGTAATAAAAAAACACCTAAAACGAATGAAAATAATAGCCATTTGTAAACCCAACAAAGATGCAAACGAAATAGAAAACTACCGCCCAATCGCACTGATACCCACAGCCACAAAGATTTTTAACTCGGCTGTAATAATTAAACTAAATAATTTCATAGAAAACAATAAAATATTCCCTGAATTATCTTTTGGATTCAGAAACAAAAGAACTATTAATCAACCGATCAATTACATAACCAATCAGATACACCACAACAACAGGGTAAACATTAAAACAGGTATAATTTTCATCGATTTAGAAAAAGCATACAATAAAGTAAAAACAAAAACGCTACTAGAAAAAATGATATCAGCACAAGTCCCAAACCAAATTATTGGATGGATAAAAGCTTTCATGACGAATAGAACAATAGAAATAGAAACCGAAAACCAAACTTTAACAAAATTAGTAACAGATGGACTTCCACAAGGCGACGTCATGTCCCCAACACTTTTCAATTTCTACACCAAAGACCTCCACAAACACATAGATATCAATCAATCACAATTAATCCAATACGCCGATGACTTCGTCATCATAGGAAACGGGAAAACACACACAGAGTTAGAGAGAAACTTGCAAACCGCCCTAAACCGCTTCACAGATGAAATAAGAAAAATTAACTTAACAATTAACTCAACAAAAACCAAATTCATGACCTTTAGAGAAGACATGAACAAGATAATTCTAATCATACAAAATAACCCGATTGAAGAAGTCACAAAATACAAATATTTAGGAACATTCCTAGATAGAAAACTATCATTCAAACCACACATTGACTATTTGAAGAACAAAGCAAACACCAGACTAAATATCCTAAAAATACTATGCTCAAAAAAAAATAATATTTACCCCCACAAAGCACTAACCATTTATCGAGCCAACATAAGAAACATTTTAGAATCGGGAATATCTTTCACCAACAACAGCAACAAAAGAAACCAAAACTCCATAAGCACAATTATAAACCAATCAATAAGAAAAGCAACAGGTTGCACAAGAACTACACCATTAAATACGCTACATGCACTTGCGGCAGAAATACCATTTAAAATAAGAAATAATTTCACTGCTAGGAAAGAACTGACCAAAGACATTGTATTCTCTAGGCCAATAAGAACACAATTACTCAAACACCATAGAACTAACTACAAAAAAAGAAAAAAATCGTACCAAGAAAATCTATTCGAAAAAGACTACAAAATATATAGCAATATGTGGCTAGCGAGATACAATAACATCCAAGAAAAAATACCAATAGACATATCATTATCTTACGAAATATCCAAAAAATCAAACAATAACAAAGAAACTTTGAAACAAAAAACACTAGAAAAGATAAAACAAAATAATCAAAACCGACCCATTATATACACAGACGGAAGTATAACAAACAAAAAAGCTGGAATAGGAATTTACATTAAAGCAAACAATACACACACATATTATGACCTCAACATTAAAAACTATGCCTCTATCACGACTGTAGAAATAATCGCCATTCACGAAGCCTTGAAAAGAATAGACAATATGAAGCTATCACAAACAACAATATATACGGATAGCCTGACGTCATGCAAAACGATTCAAAATGCCCAAAACAACCCATTCATAGAAGAAATCATCTACGAAATAATAAGACTAGGCATAGCAACAAAAACAAAAATTACATGGATTCCTTCACACATAGGCATAAGGGGTAACGATATAGCAGACGACCTCGCGAAAAAAGGCACAATATCCCAAAACCAAATACAAAACAAATACAGACACATAGACGTAATAAAACTTTTTGACCAGGAAATGAAAGACCAAACACGGGAATGGTACGAGACAACTACAAACAATAAGGGCAAAACATTTGCGGCATTGCAAAAAGAATTTAAATTTGAAATATGGTACAAACACACATTACTAAATGCCAAAGAAATAAAAATAGCGAACAGAATTCTTTCAGGCCACGACCATTCAGAATACTGGCTACATATAATGAAAATAATAGAAAATGGAACCTGTGACACATGTAACGCACCTAACACCGGGTGTCACAAAATTTTTGTATGCCCAAACTACAGCAGACACCAAGACATTACCAAAGAAAATTTTATAAAGAACTGGCAGTCACCATCTGGGAAAATAATAAAAACAATAGTAGAGCACCTAAAAAAACACAATATCGAAATATGAAATATTGAAATCATTTTAAATTCTAACAAACAAAACCAAAAAATAGCATAGATAGTCACACATTTGGACAAATAACAAACCATAGACCTCAAATGAGATCCTAAACCTTCACTTATAGAAGAGGACAGGAAAACTCACAAAAGTGAAAGATATTTAGTACCTATTTAACCATGCAGATAAGTAAAGACCCTCTACCAAACAAACGACCAAAGAGTGGTTATACTAAATAAAAAAAGAGAGGCGGGTACACTCCCCTGAATAATCTGACGACTTTTTGACAATCAAATTTTCGCCTAGACTTAAAACAGAAGTATAATATCTACGCAAAAACTAAAATAGAACACTTAGAACAACTTAAATAACAACAATAACCACACAGAAATAGGACAAAGCAAATAGAAGAAACTTAAAATAGATAGGACACAAACTCAACAATAGGAGAAAACCATTTTTGTATAAAAAAAAAAAAAAAAAAAAAAAAAAAAAAAAAAAAAAAAAAAAAAAAAAAAAAAAAAAAAAAAAAAAAAAAAAAAAAAAAAAAAAAAAAAAAAAAAAAAAAAAAAAAAAAAAAAAAAAAAAAAAAAAAAAAAAAAAAAAAAAAAAAAAAAAAAAAAAAAAAAAAACACCAACAGTAAAATTTCAATAACAAACCACACTAACCTCACCAAAAATACATACCAAATAACATAGAAACAAAGAAAACAACATAAACACTTTGACAACCAAAAACACTAGAGAAATGGACATATCAGTCTCCTCTCTTTACACAAACGAGGTGGCATGCCTCTGATTATGAGATACCAAATCTCATAGGAGGATGAAAACCACACACCAAAGAAGAAGAAGAAGAAGAAGAGCTAATGAATGGAATATACTGGAGAAGCATTTCGAGAAGAAATGAACGATCGTATCAAGAAAATAAATCACAAATTTGGCAAGCGATCGTGCAACGTCGCCAGAGTATCAGAATGTGAACAGTTGCGACCGCTATCGGATCGTTACTTACCTTGATCGCCTTATCGGAGTAAATATCCATCTTGTCGTAGATGATTGCATGGATACCGAGGCTCTTTAAATGCTTTATCGTATCCTTACAATTATTGTCATCGCCCCAGCAAAAAATGATCAGCCCTTTCTCGGTAGCCAGGTTCACCTACAAAATAAGGACAATAAAGTTAATGAAAAATCAACATGTCACCCAAAAGCTATTCCATTGCTTTCCGCTTACCTGTGTTTGATCGCGCAACAAATCCTCGGTATGTGCCACGATGCCCAACAGCTCGGTAGCGTACGCATTGCGCACGGCCATCTCGATCGAGTTGCAGCGTGGATCGTGATAGCTAGGGTACCGGCTAGTGACACCCAGCGTTAGAAACATAACCGGATACAGGTTCTGTTTGAGGCGCAGCATCGTGCAGATGTCAGCATCGAAGCACGAAAACACAATTCGACGGTTGCCGGCTTTCTCTAGTACCACGCGCAATATGCAATCAACGTACAGGTTCGAATCGAACGTTAGTTCCGATTCCATCCGGCCGTCCTTCAGCTTTTGTGACCACTTGATCTCGATGTTAAAGCCACAGTGCGGATCTATCAGATCGAGTGCCTCCGCCAGCTGAGGGAACGGTTGGTGTTCTTCCAGATCCTCGTCGAAGAATTTGGCCTCGCGATTTCTACCCTCCACCACGTGGTAGACCTATTACCGATGAAGGGTTTGTGGAGAGGTGGAGTGGTTTGCATTTTATCAAGAGTGTAATCAGTCGCGTTCGGCAATTTACATTTGTGAGTTGATTGATCGATCGATATTAGGAAGTGGATATTTTCAACACTTGATCTAAAGGGTGTCTTTAAGTGATATTTGTAAGTAACGATCCAACGTTATGTTAACAATAGGAAGCATGTGACCCTCGAGCCAAATGAGTATGAAGAAATGGACACTTTTTTACATTTACCTTCAGGGTCCTGAGCTGTTCTAACGTTAGTTCGCGCATCGGTAGTTCCAGCATATCGTTCGTTTCAAGCGTGGTTTTGCGCTTCAGCGATACGTAGATGTCGAAATCATGATAGATCACCGGCACCAGATCCTTGCTTAGTTGCACATCGAACTCCACCATATCGGCACCGTGTGCAACCGCCTTCTTTAGCGATGCGATCGTATTTTCACGGATCACATTGCCATCGCTTGCCTTGAAGCTGGTGCCGGATCCACGGTGACCCACGTCCAGCCCCGTCCAACGCTTGTTCCAGTACCGAATGTACGATCGCTCCAGGGTGCACCGCGAAGGCAGTAATGGCGTTATCTTCAGATACTCGATACGCATCATGCCGAGGGGACGATGTTTGCTAGCACACGTGACCGGCAACTCCAGGACACCTTCG
>LULA01017595.1:0-13203 GCA_002091835.1 Anopheles maculatus | reverse complement strand
TTTACGAAATTTCAAACTGTAAACAGTTCACAATTATTAATATTTTGCAAATATGTGTGTGTGCTTTTCTCAATTCAACGTAAGCTTATGATATAATCCTTCTCGAAGTCATAATATATAATATGGATGAGAAATATCAATCAAACTACGTTTGTTTTTAAAGAGTTTGTAAAGAGAGCACAACCTTCAGCACCAGCACACGACGCCCACATACTTTATACAAGAGGATCCCGCCATACTTGAATTATAGCTGAAAAAGAACAGTGTACTGTTGGTTAAACGTAATCATATTGTGAAATACTCATGGGGAAACTATAATAAACTTTTTAATTTTTCACCAGTCAAAGAAAAGTATATATATTTAATATTGTCACTGTAAAGTTGTTCTTACTATTTTAGTGTTTTTTTTAACGCCAAGGATCTGTTCATTTTTATTGCTGCAAAAATTTTACTAACTTTAAGAAAACAAAAAAAAATATTCAACTTACTATTTTAACTATCCAAAAAGCATTAAATATTCTAATTCGTAAATTTTCATCCACTTTTCCAGAAAATTATTCGTTGGTGGACTAAGTTGGGAAACATCAGACAGTAATATACATTTTTCTTTTTTAAATTCAATATTTTCTTAACTAATACAAAGTATATATATATATTCCTCTTTACTTAATAGTACATTCAAGAACCAAAAAAAAAAGTCTCTATACATATAATCGATATTATCTCGGTATTATATCTCAAATTCCCGTTTTGTTCGATCCAATTATTTCCGTAATTAGTTTGTTTTTTCATTGAACTTATTTTGTTTTAACCTGGAATGGATGGTCTTTTCTTCCATTCTCTCTAGTACCTTTTCCCCTATGCGCTTCCATTTTCATTCCCCTACATTATCTTTTCCCTGTTTAAGTTTCTTCGTTTTTTTCATGTTAAATCGTAATGTTTTGTTGAATTTAAGTAGTATTCTTTGTATATCATTCGCTTCAGGAACAATAACTTCCTTCATTCCCAGTTCCCCATTCCTTTATTCTTCTCCTTGCATCAAATATCCCTTGTTTTTTTTTAAATTTATTAATACAAGATCAATAAAAAACAGTACACACACAAACACACATACCCACACACTTACAAATCGAACGTTTTATAATCGAGGGGAATGGAAAGCCCTGTTTTAATGCTCGCCTTTATTCTCTCATTCTATTTCTGCGCGCGTGTTTGCTCGCTTCTTCGTGTGCCCCTTACCCCATTGTGCAGAGGAACTCAAGGAACACTTCAGCCAGTACGGTGACATCGAGAGCATCAATGTCAAGACGGATCCGAACACTGGCCGTTCGCGAGGATTCGCCTTTATCGTGTACAAAAGTGCCGACTCGATCGATAAGGTCGTGTCGGCGGGTGATCATGTCATCAACAACAAAAAGGTGGACCCCAAGAAGGCAAAGGCACGGTACGGCAAGATCTTTGTCGGTGGGCTGACGTCCGAAATCAGCGACGAGGAGATCAAAACATTCTTCGGCCAGTTTGGAAATGTAAGTAAGGACGTGTGACAGCGCGCCACGCGCGCCCCCGTTGTTATTCGTTGTTTTGTTCTGTACTTCTGTCAATTTGAACATGAGAAGCAAACCATTTCCGGCAAGGAGGTGGACGTGAAGAAAGCGACCCCTAAGCCGGATAACATGGGCCCGATGGGCCCGATGGGTGGTCGCGGAGGCATGCAATCCGGTACAGTTCCGCCAGAAAACTTGCATTGAAAATGCTACAAATGTTAATCACAGTAAGTCTAGTAATGAAATCATGATCGATTTAAATAATACATTCCATCGGTCTTTTATATGTGCGTGATGAAGATTTTGGCTTCAATGTAAATTATTGTAAGAATCAAATATGTGGCAACATCATCGTATGGATTACTTCTTTTTCTTCTCTGGCTCTACAATCTCAGTAGGTCTTGGTATGCTATTTCTAGCTTTCTATGACTTGGTTTTACCCGTAGCTGGATAGTCAGTCCTGCGTACGGGGAGGCGGTCCGGACGGGATTCGAATCAGTGTGGGACCGGCGCCGTTATCGTATATACCACCGGGCCGCCCAGATGCATTATACGTATCCCTTTTTCTTTAAATCCATTTTACAAATAACTCGATCCGGAGCAATCGTGTTCTTAAAGGGACCTACCGAACATCCTTATCGTTACTCTCACCACCCACAGACTCCACTAACAATACGTGTGCGTGTGCGTGCGCATGTGCGTTTACAAAACATGCACGACGCCTATCCGGTTTTATGATTTTTGCCATACTTTTTTTTTTTGTTCAGTTATACATTTTATATACAAATAAATTGTTCATTATTAGTTGTTTCTTTATCTCTACCTGTCGTCCACAATCTAGAGTTAAATTTTCAGTAAGAAATATTTTAATAAATAAACAAATTTCCAAACAAACAAAATATCAGTGTTTTTGCAAAAAATATATACTTCACACTATTCATTCCGTGCTCTCCCGCGCACACCACCACTCTCCATACAACTGGTAAAGCTTTGTCTAAAGCATATAAAGCAATAACAGTAATAGACATTTTATTTCGAATTTTGGCGATCCTTCCATCATCGTGTTTTAGAATTTGCGATCACAAAAGAGATTGGATATTCTTTCCCTCCCTCCCCCCACAGTACAGTACTACTACCAGCAGCATCTGAGAGATTTAGAGATAAATATATATATTTCGGTCCTGTGCGTTTGCAATATTGTGTTGCGTTAGATACAAAAACAAAGAATAAAGTTGCGAAAACAGATTTATATTTATATTTACAATACACTATATCAATGCATAAGTAAAGTTCAAAATAAATGAATACATATTTGTCAACCGAAAAAGTAAACTTTGCTCGTACATATTTCTTGTTTTTGCTTATCTGTCTGTTTGCCGTTTAAGAACATTTATCATTATGCACTGTTGTTTTTTAAAGCTACGTTAGTTTGGTGGCAGTGATTGGTATAATGTGGTGCGTGTGCTGCTATAAAATCTCTACGCTTGAGTGTAGGGTTATTGTGCATCCTCGGAAGAAAGTCGGCAGCCCAATAGTCGTCCCTTTGCGCTGCGAGTATTAAACGTAAAAAAGTTTTATTGTGTTTTTCAATATTTTTTACGAAATTTCAAACTGTAAACAGTTCACAATTATTAATATTTTGCAAATATGTGTGTGTGTGTGTGCTTTTCTCAATTCAACGTAAGCTTATGATATAATCCTTCTCGAAGTCATAATATATAATGTGGATGAGAAATATCAATCAAACTACGTTTTTTTAAAGAGTTTGCAAAGAGAGCACAACCTTCAGCACCAGCACACGACGCCCACATACTTTATACAAGAGGATCCCGCCATACTTGAATTATAGCTGAAAAAGAACAGTGTACTGTTGGTTAAACGTAATCATATTGTGAAATACTCATGGGGAAACTATAATAAACTTTTTAATTTTTCACCAGTCAAAGAAAAGTATATATATTTAATATTGTCACTGTAAAGTTGTTCTTACTATTTTAGTGTTTTTTTTAACGCCAAGGATCTGTTCATTTTTATTGCTGCAAAAATTTTACTAACTTTAAGAAAACAAAAAAAAATATTCAACTTACTATTTTAACTATCCAAAAAGCATTAAATATTCTAATTCGTAAATTTTCATCCACTTTTCCAGAAAATTATTCGTTGGTGGACTAAGTTGGGAAACATCAGACAGTAATATACATTTTTCTTTTTTAAATTCAATATTTTCTTAACTAATACAAAGTATATATATATATTCCTCTTTACTTAATAGTACATTCAAGAACCAAAAAAAAAAGTCTCTATACATATAATCGATATTATCTCGGTATTATATCTCAAATTCCCGTTTTGTTCGATCCAATTATTTCCGTAATTAGTTTGTTTTTTCATTGAACTTATTTTGTTTTAACCTGGAATGGATGGTCTTTTCTTCCATTCTCTCTAGTACCTTTTCCCCTATGCGCTTCCATTTTCATTCCCCTACATTATCTTTTCCCTGTTTAAGTTTCTTCGTTTTTTTCATGTTAAATCGTAATGTTTTGTTGAATTTAAGTAGTATTCTTTGTATATCATTCGCTTCAGGAACAATAACTTCCTTCATTCCCAGTTCCCCATTCCTTTATTCTTCTTCTTGCATCAAATATCCCTTGTTTTTTTTTAAATTTATTAATACAAGATCAATAAAAAACAGTACACACACAAACACACATACCCACACACTTACAAATCGAACGTTTTATAATCGAGGGGAATGGAAAGCCCTGTTTTAATGCTCGCCTTTATTCTCTCATTCTATTTCTGCGCGCGTGTTTGCTCGCTTCTTCGTGTGCCCCTTACCCCATTGTGCAGAGGAACTCAAGGAACACTTCAGCCAGTACGGTGACATCGAGAGCATCAATGTCAAGACGGATCCGAACACTGGCCGTTCGCGAGGATTCGCCTTTATCGTGTACAAAAGTGCCGACTCGATCGATAAGGTCGTGTCGGCGGGTGATCATGTCATCAACAACAAAAAGGTGGACCCCAAGAAGGCAAAGGCACGGTACGGCAAGATCTTTGTCGGTGGGCTGACGTCCGAAATCAGCGACGAGGAGATCAAAACATTCTTCGGCCAGTTTGGAAATGTAAGTAAGGACGTGTGACAGCGCGCCACGCGCGCCCCCGTTGTTATTCGTTGTTTTGTTCTGTACTTCTGTCAATTTGAACATGATAAACACCTTTATTTTACCAGTTCTGCTTATGAAATCGAAGTATGATTAGAGTTTACACTATCTGCTTACAATCTGACGGTTCAAATGTCTAAGTACAAACATTCTGCGCCTTCCCCCACCACCACAGTGTTCATGTGTTTTGTTGTATTAAGCTAATGGATAGTAAAAAACATTCCCTTTTTGGTTGGTTTCTCTCACTCATTTTTTTTGCAGATCGTCGAGGTAGAAATGCCATTCGATAAGCAGAAGAACCAGCGAAAAGGGTTCTGCTTCATCACGTTCGATTCCGAGCAGGTGGTGAACGAGCTGCTGAAGACACCGAAGCAAACCATTTCCGGCAAGGAGGTGGACGTGAAGAAAGCGACCCCTAAGCCGGATAACATGGGCCCGATGGGCCCGATGGGTGGTCGCGGAGGCATGCGTGGACCACCGCCGCGTGGCATGCGTGGTGGACGCGGTGGTCCCGGTGGACCTAAAGGTGAGTGGCTAAATGCATGTGTAAGATAATCTCGCTTCGAGGGTGTTGTAACCGCAAAACCGGATGCGCTTTTGTTTGGGGGGTATATGATGAAAACCTTTTTAAATCAGTTCTGCTTATGAAGTAAATTGATTAATACCTAAAAAACCAAAACAAAACCTGAGAATTCCCCCGAACGCGCACTGTAATAGTTTTTTTTTGTGATATGCTACAGTATGGACGACAAATGTGTATTTTTTGTTGTGTTAATCTTATGCGTGTGTGTATTTATTGATGACTCATTCGTTTTTTTTGCTTTGTTTGTTTTTCTTTCCTTCACGCGCGCTTTTAAACAACGCCCACCCCAACACCAGGCGGATACGGACAAGGATGGGGCGGACAGGGATACGGCGGATACGGTTACGGACAAGGATACGGCGGTGGTTATGGTGATTATGGTTATGATTACTTAACCAGATGGTATGGAGGCTACAATAATGGTGGTTACGATTTGTCCGGCGGCTATTACAGTCGTGGTGGTAAATTCAACAATCGCTTGCCGAACAAACATCACTAGAGAGAGAGAGAGAGAAAGAGAGAGAGAGACAAGTAGTAGTTATAATGCCAAAATTATTATATTGGGCACGGATGGAAAATGATGCTATTATTAATATCTTTCGATTTTCTCCTGTCCCTTTCCCATTTTTTTTTCTTCTTCAATCATATTCTATTGCAAATTTTACATATTAATGCCCTTTTTTATGAAATTGACGACCGACCAAACAGGTGGTACTTTTTAATAGCAATTTAGTTAATGTTTTCTTCTCATAAATCAAAATTTTACCTCACAAGAGCGCGAAACAGAATTAACAACAAACCAACTCCCCCCATATAGTGTTTAGGTGGGGTAGTAAGCCCATCGAATGTAGGTGTAAAGTAATTAAAATCTGTGCAATCTGTGGTTTCGATCTAGATCGATGCTTTTCGAGGAATTGAGCACGTGCCTGACTGACTGCTTTTGTTGCTTTTGTGTTCTTTCTCAAGTAGAATAAACGCGATAATAATGTGCGCGCATCTTACTTGTGTATAATGGGAGAATGCGCCATTATCCTCTCGTTGGTTATCAAATATGATATCCAACGACAGTCAAGAGTCAACGTGTTAAAATCACGTATTGTGAAAATAATAAATCTCAATATTTTGGAGACGAGCGAGAGAGAGAGAGAGAGAGAGAGGACTTCACCTAGAATGCGATGCCGGATGTCATCGTTATTCTTTGTTTTGATATTATAATATTTGTTATGCCTCTCCCCAAACATTTCAGGATCCATCCGATCGTTTGTGAGCAAACACATTTTGCTAATCGACTGTTTGTCCTTTTCATTCTTTGTCCAGTTTGGTTTCATTTTTTAGGTAAAATAAACAATTTTACTTACTTGATGATTGACACAGAAATAGAGAAACCTTTGCATTAGTATTCCTACCTTTCAAATGGAGCTAAACATTTTATACATGTGTGGGTTTTGTTTATATTTTGTCTGTTTGTGTTTGCTTTACCTTTTACAAAACACTCTTTTGGGCAATGTGTGTTTCCAAAATGTGTAAATGAAATCGTGTAATTTCGTCGAACAAGAGTAGCAAGAGATGGGAGCAAAATACACATACTCTACACTCCCACAGCTTTTTCTTTTATAATGCCAATTTATGAAACGTTGATGTTTGAATGTTCCCTGGGCGGCGGTTGTTGTATTTATAGCGTTTATTATACAGTTCTCCTCCTTTCAATACCACTTCTATATGTTTTACACACAAACGAGAGAGGGCTTTTTGGTTTTGTGTAGGTGCGGCGCGCGTATTTACAAAGGCGAAAACCGAATTCAACAACAAAAGGAGGTATAATGATTTAGTTTCTGCTTAGTTGTTACTTTCCGTACTTTTGTCGGAATTATAGTGCGTTGTTTGCAAGGCAATAGATGAAACTAAGTGGTATTACTTTATACACTAGTTATGCGAACATGATTGTGTGGATGTTTATAAGAGATCTAATGGGAAAACAAACGATAGAGGAGAGATGGTAGAAAGAGAGAGAGCACACGGGGAATAGCACAATAACGTTACGGCATATATATATGATAGAAAGAAGCGGACATGCAGTGAAGACAATTGGTAGGGTGTGTGTACGTAGACGAACGTGTTAGGGCAGTAGGAAGCGATGGATTTGTGTGTGTGCCTGCTACACAGCAAATGAGGTAGTAAATGCCTTTTGATTACGATGAAAAGAAGTGCAGTTTTTTGTTCCCCCCAACCCCCGTCATATTTTAGATTTATTACACAACTCTTCTAACACACCACTTGCATGAAGTTAGGAAGAATATTAGTAAGTGCTGGTTTTTTTTTGCGTTTGGTTTTCGAGTTTAACATTTGCACTTATTTAGCACCGTTTGTGAAGCGCGTCTCCCCATTTCTCAAACACGATTCAATGTTTATTTTGCACAAAATTTAGCAACTTTGTGACGCGATAAATTTTCTCTTACACACACGCGTTTTTATTAAGAAACAGCACTTTTTTTTAAAAAACAACAAAAAAAACCCCCCCCCCCCCAGAAACATTCATTTTGTTTTAACACACCACGTCAAAATACCAATACAAGCAAGGCAGTCTGCGCACAGTCCATCTCAGAGCAGCGCGCGCGCGCGAATGCATTATGGCCGTAACTGAAACAAATTTTGGTTTTTATATAGTATTTTATCTTTTTCTCCGTTTGTATTGTCTCAATCATGTAGAGAGAGAGAAAGAAAGAGAGTGTGCAATATGATAAAAAGGTGAGGAATGATGTGTGTGTGTGTTTTGGGGGCAGTATTTTGCTAAATGCTGTTCATACACACACACTAAACACACTTTTCTGTCCGCGATCGAGGATGCTTGATCCCAAGCTTTCAATCGCGCGCCCCCGCAAGATCTTTGTTAGAGAAAGAGAGAGCGAGAAAGAGAGAGAGAGAGAGAGTGAGCGAGCGAAAGCGAAAGCGAAAGAGCGTCCACCTGACGGTTTATTAGATCTAAAATAATTTTAGAAATGGATATGCGACTGATAATCATTGTGATAATAGATTATTTCAGAGCTTAGGATCGCATTGCTCATTTCCATCTGTGTGGGTGGGAAGGAATGGAAGGAAGGGGTGTGAGGGAGAAAGAATAAGGACTAGGGGCGTCGAATATGTGTGTGTGTGTGTGTGTGTTTTACCATAAAGTTATTCTTGCCTTACTGTGTGTATATAGCCTTTTTTATTTCAGAGCTTAGGATCGCATTGCTCATTTCCATCTGTGTGGGTGGGAAGGAATGGAAGGAAGGGGTGTGAGGGAGAAAGAATAAGGACTAGGGGCGTCGAATATGTGTGTGTGTGTGTGTGTGTGTTACCATAAAGTTATTCTTGCCTTACTGTGTGTATAGTTAGCCTTTTTGCGCTGCTTGTCGCTGGTGCCTATCTCTTATTGCACGAGAGATACATGAGGGATGTAAAGAGCGGCTGTTGTTCGAACATTATTACGTCCTGTGGCAGCATTTGGGAAATATTACCAATGAAAAATATGGGAAAAGCCGGTAACTGCAGGAAAGTTAGGTTATAGCGAATACAAGTGTGCAATGCATATGAGCAAGAACAACGGGGTGTGTGGGATTGTGTGAGGGGGGAGAGGTTTTGTGCGCACGAGAAAGTCTCAAAGGTGTTATCCCCCAAAAAAAAAATGACCGGCGATAACGTTTTTGCGCGCAACTCTCTGTTGTGTCTTATAAACGGCCTTACCGTATTGTGGAAAACGCGAATCATCGTATTTACATAATGTGATGAACAATAGTGTCGTGTTAAGTTTTTGATTGCTTGTTATTATTACATTATGTTTGCAGTTGTGTTACAACGCGCGTAGCTATAGTAACAATCACCAAATGCCCAAGAATGCCCTGCAAAACAAAGGCAACAAGTGTGGATGATCAAGAATAACTGTTAGCTTATGGGATAACATCTTTCTTCCGTCAGAGCAGAGCACACGCACACCTTTTTGCCTTTAGTTTGGCGTTGGTTTGGAAACATCCCCATTTTATTTCTATCATTCACGAACATTGTTTCAGCTACAATCAGTGTTAGATGTGTTGCTGAAGCTTTATTGAAAAGATACAAAAAGGGGGGGGCAACAAATAGAATGTGAAGGACGGTCCACATCTAACGCATAACATAACATAACAGTGCTCGAATATGCATTTTGACAGATAAATCTGCTGCAACAAGTGTGGACGCACCACCTCTCGCTCTTACCGATTGTGTGCGTGTTATGTGTTATGATTTTTATAGTTTAATGTTGATAAACGCGCCAACTTTTAGTTTGCTATCTGAAAAACTGAATAGGAACGGGAAAACACAAAAAGAAAAGTGCTGGACTGTGCTCGAATTCGCAATAAATTCGAGCATAACATTTGTTATGCCATAGCAAAACGCGACAGTTCTGGGTTTGTGTTTTGTTATGGGATACGGGGCTGATTTGTTGTGTTATACGCGCATACCATAACAACTGTTCTACAGTGTGGACCGGCCTTGAAGATCAGAGGTACCCATTTTGATTTCTTCTCGTATCATACGATTTTGTTTGGGCTATACGTAAATGTGTAATCGATGATATATAGTGATAAACAGTGTACTACTAGTACTACTAGTAAATTCGCTTTTTCAATCATGGATTTGTTTTAAAATTTTCTTAGTGCTTGAGTGTGTGGTCACTGTCCAAAAAATGTGAATGAGGTTAAATGTTTTTTTTGTACCCATTTTCCATCATATCTTGAGAGGGTATAACAAATAATAAAGGGTAAAACAAATATTGTGGCTTTCGAATTGTTAAACTTTTTGATCTTTAACAACAAAAATGTAATGGGCCCCCCCTCCCCCTGCCTTATATTCTGGTTCCGTTTTTTTTTGTTGTTGTTGCGCTCCTCTTTTATATTTCATTGCACAATCGAAAAAATACTATTAAAAACCAAAAGCCAAGTTACGCGCGTACCGTAGTCCCCCCCCCCTGCATCCTGTATATACAGAATAAGAAACACAAATGAATGGAAAAACGAATTAATACTAAATAAAATAAGTTATGGAAATTATGACAAAAAAACGTTAAACCACCACCACCACCCCCCTTCTCTTATGACCCCGGTTTTTATTTGTTCGCCCTTCGTTCATTTGTTTCTGGTGCAAAACAAAAAAAAAATAACACGAGCAAAAGACAAAAAATAAGAGGGTGATTGTTGGGAAGAGGAGAGAAGAGAGAGAGATAGAGAAAGAGAGAGGGAGAGAGAGATAGAGAGAGGTATGTTAGGATGTGCGAAAAATTGAACAGTTCCCCATTAGCCTTATCAATTTTAGAGTCTGTTTTTTTTTGTACAAAACCCATCGGGGTCCCCGAGAAGTGTTTAGTAATGTGTGTTTTTATAGCATCAAATCTGTGGAGAGATATTTTGGATAGTGTTTTTCAAGATCCTAACCTAATATCGAGTTACCGATAACGTAAGCAGATAAAATGTGTGTATAGTAGAGACACCAAATGGTGGATCGCATCTTCTACTTACACTGGAAGTTATCGAAATAATGTTTTAATTAGTTTATATATACATCATTTCACAAACACCAAGAGACGCATGTATTTTTAGTAGTTCTTTTTATCTGTATGTGATTTTCATCATATGCGCGCGTGTGTGTGTGTGTTAGCTACATATACATATACTTTGTTTTCGTTTGCGTATCTTACTAGCTTTTTAGTCAGGTTTATAGGCGCCGCCTAGCTATTCGATCCTCTATTTCATACTTACACACGCTAAAGGAAGGATTTTCTTCCATGTTAGTTTAATGTTATACTTCGGTTCATAATATGGATATGGTATTGAAAAGAGGGTGAACTTTGTTAATGACGCTCTTTTGTTTTTGTAAGCTCTCCGATCGCTCTTTACCTTCTCCTCCCTTTCCATCATATCATCCTCTCCATTTTGGCCGGAAGCCTCTCTAGGTCTGTTTTGTATCGTGAATTTCCATCCACATCCGAAAAAAAAAACAAAGGAATGTCCTTATTGTAGGGGACACATCTTCGAAAATCCCGCTTTTTTTCAGCCGTCGGTCGGAAATCGTGTATCGCTGTGTGGTTTAGTCTCTCTTGCCTATTGTGTCATCCTTTCGCATGCATTGCTTTGGATGAAAACAACAGCGCGCACACACACACACACTACTGTCCCTTACGCACACACACACACCCGTACAAACGGGTACAACGAACTGGTTAATTTGCTAAAAGCGAATTTAAGTAAATTGTAACAGATGGGTGGTGGCTGGGGTGACAGTGGTTGTTGTGTTGTACGCGCGCGCGTGTGTGTGTGTATGTAAAGAGAATTCTTAAACCTTCTGTAGCTCCATTTTCTGGCGGCGGTGATGTCATAAAGAAACACGACACAAACGTCTCATCCTACACAAGCATTAGACACCATACTTTTATTTAGCATCCTTTGACTTATCATGTGTGTTTCCCTTTTTCTAGATGACTATGGTTATGGAGGATACGATGGTGGTTACATTAATGGAGGCCGTCCGGGTGGTCCGCGAGGAGGGGGAAAAGGTAGTGTTTTTTTTAGCTATAAAAGAATGTTTGCATCATTCGTTTTTTTTACCCCCTGTTACTGCTGCATTTTTGTCTTCTAACCTAAGCAAGAGAAACACAGTTAGTTACCGAGAAGCTACTCTTTATGTTTTTGTTTCGTTTGTAAATTAGTAAATATCGGTAAACTGTTTAGCAATCGGCGACACGTGAATACATTTGCATGACACTTATCCGCTCGTATATACACACACACTGCTAATAGTTGTGTTGTGTGCGAGCGTGATCGGTTCGTCAATAATTGCGAGTAATGGACGTGCATCATAGGGCTTAGAATGAGTAAAATGAGTAAAATGTCATAGCAATGGATCGAGTTTATTGTTGTTACTGCTAGTCTGCAAGCTGATGTCGCACTATCGTTGATATTTAAGTTGAAATAACGATATCTAAACACGATCATTCCCCTTTTTGTCTTCCATTTGTCTCTTTGAAGGTGGCGCTGGCACATATGGAGGTGGTAAGCAGCGGGGCAATGGTGGCGGTGGACGCCAACAGCGTCATGCGCCATATTAAGCTGATCATTTCATTACACACACACACACACCTACAAAGAACGAGCGAGCGAGAGAGATTGCAGTGATCACATGCATCGTGTTTATCGTACAAAGCAGCAAAGAGAAGAAAGAAAACAAACACATGCACATACTAACACTCTTAACTATACCGCGTATTTCGTCCAAATGTTCCCTTCCACATTATATACCTCCCCCGCCCCCTCCCCCCATTCACCCACATTAAGTTCATTACGTTTATTTTTACTATATACGACACATTTGCGTTTGCGGGGGCAGTAGCGAGAGAAAAAAAAACGGATAGATGATGAGCGCATGATATGAAGAAAAAAAGAGTTACATCGAACGGATAAGAAATGCATTATATTTATAAGGAATATGCGCGAAGCCGCCACCATGTTGGTGGCCTGTGTACAGTGAATTCAATTTCCATGTGTGTTTAGTAGGGGAGTATAGATAGGGCAGAGCCAACGAGACAAAAAAAAAACACCATCCAGATATACAGTTTACACACATTCACCTAACCATACACGTCACGATCGTGTACTTTACTATAAAATTCGGTTTTACAAAGCAAATTCATAATTTGTTTAGTTTTGTTTGTTTTATTCGCGTAAGAAAATACTTAAATACTAGGTTTCTCACTTGCTCTTTGTTAGACTAAAGAAAAGGTTAACACACACACACTCCCAAAAAACAAACGCACCGTGTGTTTGCATTGAAACGAATGGTAAAAAAACGCAAGGTATTGGTGTGTTAAGCGGCGCTATATAGTTTCAGGTGTGTAAATGCGTATTTG
>LULA01017594.1:0-13204 GCA_002091835.1 Anopheles maculatus | reverse complement strand
TCTTTCGATACTTGATCTAGCTTCAGCCCTTAACGCACTACGTCCCTCGTGAAATTGTGCTACGCGTATTTCTTCCATCAATTCCGATAAACGCAAATCTTCTTTATGCCGCATTGTCACCCCAAACATCGCTTGGAAAGGTGTGACCCTAGTCGACTGATGTACGTTCAAATTAATCCATTTTTGTACGTCTCCAACGTGTTTGTACCACTTTCGCGAATCGTTTACACATAACTTGGTCAACATTGCTAGTATCACCTGATTTGCTCTTTCGACCTGTCCATTGCCACGCGGCACGCCCGTAACTGTAATAAAGGCCGAGATTGTTTGTAGATTAACAGTGTAGTCCTTTATTGTGATATTGGTAAGTGGTGTTCGATAAGTAGATTGTTTTTTCGTCTGCACACTTCGGCTGGTCAATTGCAACTAACTTCGCGTCACACGTCCTACGTCACTCTCACCGTCGCGTTCACTCACACACTCTTCCTTCTATTCTTTGCAAGTGATCGCGTGATTCCTCCTTACACATCCACACGGCCTCTCCTGACAAATCATCCGCCTCGGATTTTATTCTGTAGTCAATTCGAACCAATACTTCTACACCGTTAGCAAATCGAGTATGCGCACCACGACGTATGAAGGTTTACTCTTTCCGCGATATGGAAGAGAGTATTGAATCCTTTGGTGCGGAGGAAGGAGAAGACGTACGGTTATGGTTGATGCAACTCAAAGGCGTGTGCAAAGCTGCGCGATGGGACGATGAGCAACAATTAATAATGTGCCGAAAGAAATTAACTGGAACCGCGAAACGTTTTGTATTTTCGCTTCGGAGCAGTTTCAGCAGTTTTAAGAAGTTAGAACAAGCGCTGATTAAAGAATTTGCACCACGCGTACGGGCAAGCGATGTACATCGTGCGTTGACAAATCGTAAAAAGAAGAACTCAGAGTCCATCCGTGATTATATTTACGAGATGCAACGGCTAGCGCTCCCTATCGAACTCGACGAACCTAGCCTCTGTGAATACATAGTAAACGGTATTACGGACGATGAGCATCACCAAACGATTTTATACGAAGCGCAAAGCATCGAACGGCTTAAGCGGAAACTACTGAATTTCGAAAGAGTGATGAAGGATTCCAAGAACAAAAAGAAGCGCGACGATTTTGGAAACAGAAAAGAGAAAGCACGTGAAAAGGAAAACAACACAATGAACAAGAAGCGTAGTTGTTTCAACTGCGGTGAAACGTCACATGTCTCCGCGGACTGTCCACAGAAAGGTGCAGGACCTAAGTGTTTTTCGTGCAATACGTACGGGCATCGAGCGCGCGAATGCAAAAAAGGTGGCACGAGTTACCATAACGAGAAACAAAATGTGTTGATTTGTGGACCAAGTGTAGAACAAAATCATAGTGAGTACCCTCCTTCAAGTGTCACTAAGTGGGAAGACGAATTTACATCGAAGAAGTCATCTGAAAAGCAAGTGTGGTTGCAGAGAACGATAATTCCAGTGAAAGTAGAATCGGTAATTATTGACGCTTTGTTTGATACCGGCAGTCCAGTGAACTTGATGACGCGCTACACTTATGAACAAATTGGAAAACCCTGCCTAAGTACCACTACAATGAAGCTAAAAGGTTTTGGTGGCAACGAAATTGCTGCAGATGGTGTTTTCCAAGTAGATATGTGTATCGAGTGTCACCAATACCGTGATGTGCTTTTCTATCTGGTACCGAATAAAAGTATGTCTTTTGCGGCTGTGCTCGGAACGGCGTCGCTTCAGCATTTTGATGTAAAGGTGACCACGAACGGTGTGCAAGTGTTAAAGCGAGAAGAATGCGAAATTATGGAAATTATGCTGTGCGAGAACGAAATCGATGTACCGAAACAATATGCAAGTGAAGTCAAATCCCTAATTTCTAACTATGTGCCGTGTGAAGATGTAAAGAGTACCGTGGAAATGAAAATCATTCTCGAAGACGAACACCCGGTGCAAACCAATCCAAGGCGGTTTGCCCCGAAAGAAAAAGAAGTGCTAGAAAAAACAGTAAACGAGTGGTTGAACGCAGGCATAATTCGGGAAAGTAACAGTGATTATGCGAGTCCGGTAGTGCTAGCGAAGAAGAAAGATGGTTCTATGCGGGTGTGCGTAGACTACCGTGAGCTCAACCGAAAGATAAAGAAGGATTGTTTTCCGATGAGGAATATGGAAGACCAAATTGACAAGCTACAAGGGGCAAAAGTATTCACAACGCTGGATTTGAAGAATTCTTTCTTCCACGTGCCGATAGAGAAGTCTAGCCAGAAGTATACGGCGTTTGTGACACATACAGGCCAGTACGAGTTTCTACGAGCTCCATTCGGCCTGTGTAACAGTCCAGCATGCTTTAGTCGGTTTGTGGCCAACGCGTTCCGTGAACTGATCAAAAGCGGTGAAATATTAGTGTATGTGGATGATTTGATCATTGCGACAAACAGTGAAGAAGAGAACATTATCACGTTGAAAAAGTTGTTCAAGGTTGCCAGTGCAAACGGAATTGAGTTCAATTGGAAGAAATCTCAATTTCTTAAGCCCGAAGTGGAATATTTAGGATTTGTTATTAAGGATGGTACCTATAGTATTTCGCCCGATAAATTAAAAGCAATACATTCTTTTCCGGTGCCAAGAAACGTGAAGGAGTTACAAAGGTTTCTAGGTTTGACGAGTTATTTTCGTAAGTTTATCGAATGCTACGCGATAATGGCTAAACCACTAACGGACTTGATGCGTAAAAATGTTGAATACGAGTTTACAAATATGCAGTTGATTTGTTTTGAAAGATTGAAGAAGTGTTTGGTGTCTGATCCAGTGTTGAAGATTTATGAAGAAAAGGCTGAGACAGAGGTGCATACGGATGCTTCAAAAGAAGGTTACGGAGCAGTACTGCTCCAGAAGGGCGCTGACGATCATTTCCATCCTGTTTATTATATGAGCCACCAAACAAATGATGCAGAGAAAAACTACAGTGCGTACCATTTGGAAGTATTAGCCGTTGTGCGAGCGGTAGAGAAATTTCGTGTCTATTTGCTTGGAATACCTTTCAAAATTGTAACAGACTGTTCGGCTTTTCAACACACCTTTAAAGCCAAGGAACTTTCTGCGCGCATAGCCCGATGGGCTTTAATGCTGGAAGAATATGATTATAAAGTAATTCATAGACCAGGAACGTCAATGAAGCATGTAGATGCTTTAAGTCGAGCTGTTATGATTGTAACGAATGATCCGGTGGTAGAGATGATAATAACTGCGCAAAAGAAAGACGAAAGAATTTCAGCCATACGACAATTATTAACAACACAAACTTATGATGATTACTGTATGAACGGCGAAGTTGTGATGAAGTTGGTGAAAGGTAAAGAAGTTATAGTCGTACCTGCAGAATTACAAGGCGAAATTATAAGAAGAGCCCATGAAAACGGACATTTCGGAGTGCGTAAACTGGAAGATATGATAAGTCGTGATTATTACATACCGAATCTCTCAGAGAAGATAAAGAGGAAGATCGAATGTTGCGTAAAGTGTTTGATTGCGGAACGTAAAAGAGGCAAAATAGACGGAATGCTGTATCCAATAGAAAAGGGAGAGGTGCCGTTTGACACCTATCACGTTGACCACGTGGGTCCAATGGCGGTTACGGATAAAATGTATAAATATATTTTTGTTGTGGTGGATGCGTTCACCAAGTACACGTGGATATATCCGACGAAGACGACAGCTTCCAATGAGGTTATTCAGCGATTGCGTAATCAAAGCGAAATGTTTGGAAACCCACGAAGAATAGTAAGCGATAAGGGATCTGCATTTACGTCAAACAGTTTCAAACAATATTGCGAGGAAGAGAATATTGAACATATTGAAATAGTTACGGGCGTGCCGCGTGGCAATGGACAGGTCGAAAGAGCAAATCAGGTGATACTAGCAATGTTGACCAAGTTATGTGTAAACGATTCGCGAAAGTGGTACAAACACGTTGGAGACGTACAAAAATGGATTAATTTGAACGTACATCAGTCGACTAGGGTCACACCTTTCCAAGCGATGTTTGGGGTGACAATGCGGCATAAAGAAGATTTGCGTTTATCGGAATTGATGGAAGAAATACGCGTAGCACAATTTCACGAGGGACGTAGTGCGTTAAGGGCTGAAGCTAGATCAAGTATCGAAAGAGCTCAGGCTACACAAAAACGAAATTATGATCTACGCGCTAGATCATCAACAAAGTATGAAGTAGGAGATGTAGTTGTGGTACAAAGAAGCCAATTCAATCCAGGAATGAAAACTGCGCCACAGTTTTTAGGTCCTTACAAGGTTGTAGAAAAGATGCCCAATGATCGATATAAAGTAGAGAAAATTAGTGGCGAGGGCTCACAACATACAACAACAGCTTCTAGCCAAATGAAGAAGTATAGAGTAGAATTGACTACAGAATAACATCCGAGGCGGATGATTTGTCAGGAGAGGCCGTGTGGATGTGTAAGGAGGAATCACGCGATCACTTGCAAAGAATAGAAGGAAGAGTGTGTGAGTGAACGCGACGGTGAGAGTGACGTAGGACGTGTGACGCGAAGTTAGTTGCAATTGACCAGCCGAAGTGTGCAGACGAAAAAACAATCTACTTATCGAACACCACTTACCAATATCACAATAAAGGACTACACTGTTAATCTACAAACAATCTCGGCCTTTATTACATGTATGTTGTGAGCCCTCGCCACTAATTTTCTCTACTTTATATCGATCATTGGGCATCTTTTCTACAACCTTGTAAGGACCTAAAAACTGTGGCGCAGTTTTCATTCCTGGATTGAATTGGCTTCTTTGTACCACAACTACATCTCCTACTTCATACTTTGTTGATGATCTAGCGCGTAGATCATAATTTCGTTTTTGTGTAGCCTGAGCTCTTTCGATACTTGATCTAGCTTCAGCCCTTAACGCACTACGTCCCTCGTGAAATTGTGCTACGCGTATTTCTTCCATCAATTCCGATAAACGCAAATCTTCTTTATGCCGCATTGTCACCCCAAACATCGCTTGGAAAGGTGTGACCCTAGTCGACTGATGTACGTTCAAATTAATCCATTTTTGTACGTCTCCAACGTGTTTGTACCACTTTCGCGAATCGTTTACACATAACTTGGTCAACATTGCTAGTATCACCTGATTTGCTCTTTCGACCTGTCCATTGCCACGCGGCACGCCCGTAACTGTAATAAAGGCCGAGATTGTTTGTAGATTAACAGTGTAGTCCTTTATTGTGATATTGGTAAGTGGTGTTCGATAAGTAGATTGTTTTTTCGTCTGCACACTTCGGCTGGTCAATTGCAACTAACTTCGCGTCACACGTCCTACGTCACTCTCACCGTCGCGTTCACTCACACACTCTTCCTTCTATTCTTTGCAAGTGATCGCGTGATTCCTCCTTACACATCCACACGGCCTCTCCTGACAAATCATCCGCCTCGGATTTTATTCTGTAGTCAATTCGAACCAATACTTCTACACCGTTAGCAAATCGAGTATGCGCACCACGACGTATGAAGGTTTACTCTTTCCGCGATATGGAAGAGAGTATTGAATCCTTTGGTGCGGAGGAAGGAGAAGACGTACGGTTATGGTTGATGCAACTCAAAGGCGTGTGCAAAGCTGCGCGATGGGACGATGAGCAACAATTAATAATGTGCCGAAAGAAATTAACTGGAACCGCGAAACGTTTTGTATTTTCGCTTCGGAGCAGTTTCAGCAGTTTTAAGAAGTTAGAACAAGCGCTGATTAAAGAATTTGCACCACGCGTACGGGCAAGCGATGTACATCGTGCGTTGACAAATCGTAAAAAGAAGAACTCAGAGTCCATCCGTGATTATATTTACGAGATGCAACGGCTAGCGCTCCCTATCGAACTCGACGAACCTAGCCTCTGTGAATACATAGTAAACGGTATTACGGACGATGAGCATCACCAAACGATTTTATACGAAGCGCAAAGCATCGAACGGCTTAAGCGGAAACTACTGAATTTCGAAAGAGTGATGAAGGATTCCAAGAACAAAAAGAAGCGCGACGATTTTGGAAACAGAAAAGAGAAAGCACGTGAAAAGGAAAACAACACAATGAACAAGAAGCGTAGTTGTTTCAACTGCGGTGAAACGTCACATGTCTCCGCGGACTGTCCACAGAAAGGTGCAGGACCTAAGTGTTTTTCGTGCAATACGTACGGGCATCGAGCGCGCGAATGCAAAAAAGGTGGCACGAGTTACCATAACGAGAAACAAAATGTGTTGATTTGTGGACCAAGTGTAGAACAAAATCATAGTGAGTACCCTCCTTCAAGTGTCACTAAGTGGGAAGACGAATTTACATCGAAGAAGTCATCTGAAAAGCAAGTGTGGTTGCAGAGAACGATAATTCCAGTGAAAGTAGAATCGGTAATTATTGACGCTTTGTTTGATACCGGCAGTCCAGTGAACTTGATGACGCGCTACACTTATGAACAAATTGGAAAACCCTGCCTAAGTACCACTACAATGAAGCTAAAAGGTTTTGGTGGCAACGAAATTGCTGCAGATGGTGTTTTCCAAGTAGATATGTGTATCGAGTGTCACCAATACCGTGATGTGCTTTTCTATCTGGTACCGAATAAAAGTATGTCTTTTGCGGCTGTGCTCGGAACGGCGTCGCTTCAGCATTTTGATGTAAAGGTGACCACGAACGGTGTGCAAGTGTTAAAGCGAGAAGAATGCGAAATTATGGAAATTATGCTGTGCGAGAACGAAATCGATGTACCGAAACAATATGCAAGTGAAGTCAAATCCCTAATTTCTAACTATGTGCCGTGTGAAGATGTAAAGAGTACCGTGGAAATGAAAATCATTCTCGAAGACGAACACCCGGTGCAAACCAATCCAAGGCGGTTTGCCCCGAAAGAAAAAGAAGTGCTAGAAAAAACAGTAAACGAGTGGTTGAACGCAGGCATAATTCGGGAAAGTAACAGTGATTATGCGAGTCCGGTAGTGCTAGCGAAGAAGAAAGATGGTTCTATGCGGGTGTGCGTAGACTACCGTGAGCTCAACCGAAAGATAAAGAAGGATTGTTTTCCGATGAGGAATATGGAAGACCAAATTGACAAGCTACAAGGGGCAAAAGTATTCACAACGCTGGATTTGAAGAATTCTTTCTTCCACGTGCCGATAGAGAAGTCTAGCCAGAAGTATACGGCGTTTGTGACACATACAGGCCAGTACGAGTTTCTACGAGCTCCATTCGGCCTGTGTAACAGTCCAGCATGCTTTAGTCGGTTTGTGGCCAACGCGTTCCGTGAACTGATCAAAAGCGGTGAAATATTAGTGTATGTGGATGATTTGATCATTGCGACAAACAGTGAAGAAGAGAACATTATCACGTTGAAAAAGTTGTTCAAGGTTGCCAGTGCAAACGGAATTGAGTTCAATTGGAAGAAATCTCAATTTCTTAAGCCCGAAGTGGAATATTTAGGATTTGTTATTAAGGATGGTACCTATAGTATTTCGCCCGATAAATTAAAAGCAATACATTCTTTTCCGGTGCCAAGAAACGTGAAGGAGTTACAAAGGTTTCTAGGTTTGACGAGTTATTTTCGTAAGTTTATCGAATGCTACGCGATAATGGCTAAACCACTAACGGACTTGATGCGTAAAAATGTTGAATACGAGTTTACAAATATGCAGTTGATTTGTTTTGAAAGATTGAAGAAGTGTTTGGTGTCTGATCCAGTGTTGAAGATTTATGAAGAAAAGGCTGAGACAGAGGTGCATACGGATGCTTCAAAAGAAGGTTACGGAGCAGTACTGCTCCAGAAGGGCGCTGACGATCATTTCCATCCTGTTTATTATATGAGCCACCAAACAAATGATGCAGAGAAAAACTACAGTGCGTACCATTTGGAAGTATTAGCCGTTGTGCGAGCGGTAGAGAAATTTCGTGTCTATTTGCTTGGAATACCTTTCAAAATTGTAACAGACTGTTCGGCTTTTCAACACACCTTTAAAGCCAAGGAACTTTCTGCGCGCATAGCCCGATGGGCTTTAATGCTGGAAGAATATGATTATAAAGTAATTCATAGACCAGGAACGTCAATGAAGCATGTAGATGCTTTAAGTCGAGCTGTTATGATTGTAACGAATGATCCGGTGGTAGAGATGATAATAACTGCGCAAAAGAAAGACGAAAGAATTTCAGCCATACGACAATTATTAACAACACAAACTTATGATGATTACTGTATGTAATAAAGGCCGAGATTGTTTGTAGATTAACAGTGTAGTCCTTTATTGTGATATTGGTAAGTGGTGTTCGATAAGTAGATTGTTTTTTCGTCTGCACACTTCGGCTGGTCAATTGCAACTAACTTCGCGTCACACGTCCTACGTCACTCTCACCGTCGCGTTCACTCACACACTCTTCCTTCTATTCTTTGCAAGTGATCGCGTGATTCCTCCTTACACATCCACACGGCCTCTCCTGACAAATCATCCGCCTCGGATGTTATTCTGTAGTCAATTCTACTCTATACTTCTTCATTTGGCTAGAAGCTGTTGTTGTATGTTGTGAGCCCTCGCCACTAATTTTCTCTACTTTATATCGATCATTGGGCATCTTTTCTACAACCTTGTAAGGACCTAAAAACTGTGGCGCAGTTTTCATTCCTGGATTGAATTGGCTTCTTTGTACCACAACTACATCTCCTACTTCATACTTTGTTGATGATCTAGCGCGTAGATCATAATTTCGTTTTTGTGTAGCCTGAGCTCTTTCGATACTTGATCTAGCTTCAGCCCTTAACGCACTACGTCCCTCGTGAAATTGTGCTACGCGTATTTCTTCCATCAATTCCGATAAACGCAAATCTTCTTTATGCCGCATTGTCACCCCAAACATCGCTTGGAAAGGTGTGACCCTAGTCGACTGATGTACGTTCAAATTAATCCATTTTTGTACGTCTCCAACGTGTTTGTACCACTTTCGCGAATCGTTTACACATAACTTGGTCAACATTGCTAGTATCACCTGATTTGCTCTTTCGACCTGTCCATTGCCACGCGGCACGCCCGTAACTATTTCAATATGTTCAATATTCTCTTCCTCGCAATATTGTTTGAAACTGTTTGACGTAAATGCAGATCCCTTATCGCTTACTATTCTTCGTGGGTTTCCAAACATTTCGCTTTGATTACGCAATCGCTGAATAACCTCATTGGAAGCTGTCGTCTTCGTCGGATATATCCACGTGTACTTGGTGAACGCATCCACCACAACAAAAATATATTTATGTAATAAAGGCCGAGATTGTTTGTAGATTAACAGTGTAGTCCTTTATTGTGATATTGGTAAGTGGTGTTCGATAAGTAGATTGTTTTTTCGTCTGCACACTTCGGCTGGTCAATTGCAACTAACTTCGCGTCACACGTCCTACGTCACTCTCACCGTCGCGTTCACTCACACACTCTTCCTTCTATTCTTTGCAAGTGATCGCGTGATTCCTCCTTACACATCCACACGGCCTCTCCTGACAAATCATCCGCCTCGGATGTTATTCTGTAGTCAATTCTACTCTATACTTCTTCATTTGGCTAGAAGCTGTTGTTGTATGTTGTGAGCCCTCGCCACTAATTTTCTCTACTTTATATCGATCATTGGGCATCTTTTCTACAACCTTGTAAGGACCTAAAAACTGTGGCGCAGTTTTCATTCCTGGATTGAATTGGCTTCTTTGTACCACAACTACATCTCCTACTTCATACTTTGTTGATGATCTAGCGCGTAGATCATAATTTCGTTTTTGTGTAGCCTGAGCTCTTTCGATACTTGATCTAGCTTCAGCCCTTAACGCACTACGTCCCTCGTGAAATTGTGCTACGCGTATTTCTTCCATCAATTCCGATAAACGCAAATCTTCTTTATGCCGCATTGTCACCCCAAACATCGCTTGGAAAGGTGTGACCCTAGTCGACTGATGTACGTTCAAATTAATCCATTTTTGTACGTCTCCAACGTGTTTGTACCACTTTCGCGAATCGTTTACACATAACTTGGTCAACATTGCTAGTATCACCTGATTTGCTCTTTCGACCTGTCCATTGCCACGCGGCACGCCCGTAACTATTTCAATATGTTCAATATTCTCTTCCTCGCAATATTGTTTGAAACTGTTTGACGTAAATGCAGATCCCTTATCGCTTACTATTCTTCGTGGGTTTCCAAACATTTCGCTTTGATTACGCAATCGCTGAATAACCTCATTGGAAGCTGTCGTCTTCGTCGGATATATCCACGTGTACTTGGTGAACGCATCCACCACAACAAAAATATATTTATGTAATAAAGGCCGAGATTGTTTGTAGATTAACAGTGTAGTCCTTTATTGTGATATTGGTAAGTGGTGTTCGATAAGTAGATTGTTTTTTCGTCTGCACACTTCGGCTGGTCAATTGCAACTAACTTCGCGTCACACGTCCTACGTCACTCTCACCGTCGCGTTCACTCACACACTCTTCCTTCTATTCTTTGCAAGTGATCGCGTGATTCCTCCTTACACATCCACACGGCCTCTCCTGACAAATCATCCGCCTCGGATGTTATTCTGTAGTCAATTCTACTCTATACTTCTTCATTTGGCTAGAAGCTGTTGTTGTATGTTGTGAGCCCTCGCCACTAATTTTCTCTACTTTATATCGATCATTGGGCATCTTTTCTACAACCTTGTAAGGACCTAAAAACTGTGGCGCAGTTTTCATTCCTGGATTGAATTGGCTTCTTTGTACCACAACTACATCTCCTACTTCATACTTTGTTGATGATCTAGCGCGTAGATCATAATTTCGTTTTTGTGTAGCCTGAGCTCTTTCGATACTTGATCTAGCTTCAGCCCTTAACGCACTACGTCCCTCGTGAAATTGTGCTACGCGTATTTCTTCCATCAATTCCGATAAACGCAAATCTTCTTTATGCCGCATTGTCACCCCAAACATCGCTTGGAAAGGTGTGACCCTAGTCGACTGATGTACGTTCAAATTAATCCATTTTTGTACGTCTCCAACGTGTTTGTACCACTTTCGCGAATCGTTTACACATAACTTGGTCAACATTGCTAGTATCACCTGATTTGCTCTTTCGACCTGTCCATTGCCACGCGGCACGCCCGTAACTATTTCAATATGTTCAATATTCTCTTCCTCGCAATATTGTTTGAAACTGTTTGACGTAAATGCAGATCCCTTATCGCTTACTATTCTTCGTGGGTTTCCAAACATTTCGCTTTGATTACGCAATCGCTGAATAACCTCATTGGAAGCTGTCGTCTTCGTCGGATATATCCACGTGTACTTGGTGAACGCATCCACCACAACAAAAATATATTTATGTAATAAAGGCCGAGATTGTTTGTAGATTAACAGTGTAGTCCTTTATTGTGATATTGGTAAGTGGTGTTCGATAAGTAGATTGTTTTTTCGTCTGCACACTTCGGCTGGTCAATTGCAACTAACTTCGCGTCACACGTCCTACGTCACTCTCACCGTCGCGTTCACTCACACACTCTTCCTTCTATTCTTTGCAAGTGATCGCGTGATTCCTCCTTACACATCCACACGGCCTCTCCTGACAAATCATCCGCCTCGGATGTTATTCTGTAGTCAATTCTACTCTATACTTCTTCATTTGGCTAGAAGCTGTTGTTGTATGTTGTGAGCCCTCGCCACTAATTTTCTCTACTTTATATCGATCATTGGGCATCTTTTCTACAACCTTGTAAGGACCTAAAAACTGTGGCGCAGTTTTCATTCCTGGATTGAATTGGCTTCTTTGTACCACAACTACATCTCCTACTTCATACTTTGTTGATGATCTAGCGCGTAGATCATAATTTCGTTTTTGTGTAGCCTGAGCTCTTTCGATACTTGATCTAGCTTCAGCCCTTAACGCACTACGTCCCTCGTGAAATTGTGCTACGCGTATTTCTTCCATCAATTCCGATAAACGCAAATCTTCTTTATGCCGCATTGTCACCCCAAACATCGCTTGGAAAGGTGTGACCCTAGTCGACTGATGTACGTTCAAATTAATCCATTTTTGTACGTCTCCAACGTGTTTGTACCACTTTCGCGAATCGTTTACACATAACTTGGTCAAAATTGCTAGTAGCACCTGATTTGATCTTTTGACCTGTCCATTGCCACGCGGCACGCCCGTAACTATTTCAATATGTTCAATATTCTCTTCCTCGCAATATTGTTTGAAACTGTTTGACGTAAATGCAGATCCCTTATCGCTTACTATTCTTCGTGGGTTTCCAAACATTTCGCTTTGATTACGCAATCGCTGAATAACCTCATTGGAAGCTGTCGTCTTCGTCGGATATATCCACGTGTACTTGGTGAACGCATCCACCACAACAAAAATATATTTATGTAATAAAGGCCGAGATTGTTTGTAGATTAACAGTGTAGTCCTTTATTGTGATATTGGTAAGTGGTGTTCGATAAGTAGATCGTTTTTTTCGTCTGCACACTTCGGCTGGTCAATTGCAACTAACTTCGCGTCACACGTCCTACGTCACTCTCACCGTCGCGTTCACTCACACACTCTTCCTTCTATTCTTTGCAAGTGATCGCGTGATTCCTCCTTACACATCCACACGGCCTCTCCTGACAAATCATCCGCCTCGGATGTTATTCTGTAGTCAATTCTACTCTATACTTCTTCATTTGGCTAGAAGCTGTTGTTGTATGTTGTGAGCCCTCGCCACTAATTTTCTCTACTTTATATCGATCATTGGGCATCTTTTCTACAACCTTGTAAGGACCTAAAAACTGTGGCGCAGTTTTCATTCCTGGATTGAATTGGCTTCTTTGTACCACAACTACATCTCCTACTTCATACTTTGTTGATGATCTAGCGCGTAGATCATAATTTCGTTTTTGTGTAGCCTGAGCTCTTTCGATACTTGATCTAGCTTCAGCCCTTAACGCACTACGTCCCTCGTGAAATTGTTTGAAACTGTTTGACGTAAATGCAGATCCCTTATCGCTTACTATTCTTCGTGGGTTTCCAAACATTTCGCTTTGATTACGCAATCGCTGAATAACCTCATTGGAAGCTGTCGTCTTCGTCGGATATATCCACGTGTACTTGGT
>KZ064624.1:1779-13246 GCA_002091835.1 Anopheles maculatus | reverse complement strand
TTAGAGAAAAATGCCGATTGCGACAGATAAACTCGTGCGACAACTTACGAGGTTGTATAAGGACAGTTTATTGAGTGTTCAACATTTTGAAGTGTTCGTTAATAATTATTCGGACGATCAGCATGAACAAATTAATGGCTTATTAGCGTCCTTAGAAGAAGTGAAATCATCGTATGAAAAATACCGCGAACGATTGTTAATGGAACATGAAGAGTGTGATGAACAGCAGTTGCTAACCGACAGAATGCAGTTTTTTTCAACGTATCATAAAGTGAAAGGTTTTCTTCTGACCAAAAGAGGAATGGCGGAATCTGTGGTAATGGCGAACAGTACGATGGCGAATACGTTTTCGGCTGGTTAACAAGCGCGGCTTCCTAAAATAGAGCTTCTCGCCTTTGATGGGGATAGCACTCAATGGATAAGCTTTAAGGATCGGTTCTCAGCGATGGTGCACGATGTGCCTGAATTATCAGACACAATGAAGCTGCAGTATCTACTGGCATCGCTGAAGGGAGAAGCTGCAAGGCTGTTCGATCATGTTCAGCTGGTAGAAGAAAACTATGCAGTTACATGGCAGGCGCTGGGGGATCGATTTGACGACTTGAAGCTGCTGAAGAGGGAATATTTCCGAGCCCTGGTGGAGCTACAACCGATGGCAGGGCCAACAGCTGAAGAATTGACACGCATAGTCAATGAAACGAAGCGGCTGATCCGGGGCATGGAGCGTTTGAAGGAACCTGTTGCAAGCTCTGTACAGATTTCAAGTATATCCTGTAAACGAGTTGACACCACAGATGTCCGTCTGTTCAAAGAAAAAGAAAAGTAAAACACTCTCTTCCAACCTGACGCCATACTGTAAGCACGCATTTTTATTTGTTCCGAAATAAAACAATAGTTCTGTCGCACAAACCCAGAGCAAAATTGACACGAAGCCAGCCCCTGAAGCCTCCAGTTATCGTCATGACCGTTTCGGGCAGAGGAAAATTTCGGTGAATCATCGACGACAGCTCCAACCATCCTTGGCATGTGCAGCGCAAGCACATCGCGAGTCGCGGAAAGAATGCGTGTTATGCCAAGCAATGCACTCTTTGGATAAATGCGATCATTTTGGAAGGCTGTCAGTGACAGAACGTCAACGTGTCAACGGGAACAAGCGTTGTGTTTCAACTGTTTGGAGAAATATCATCGAGCAAGGTTCTGCAAGTCTCGGGAAAAATGCGGAATCTGTACGAAGCGTCATCACACTCTAGTCTGTAACAAATTGAGTGAACGAGGATCGGTCGCTGTAGAGGGGAACATAAACGCTACCACGCAGGTGCATGTGGCCACGAGGAAGATGATTTGGCTTTCGACAGCACAAGTCTTGGTATGCAACGAGGAAGGTGGAGAAGTGCCGGCAAGAGCGTTGCTGGACCAAGGCTCCCAGTCCAATTTTATTAGTGAACGGTTAGTCCAGCACTTACGGTTGAGGAAGCGTAGACTACACAAACCTCTATCTGGGATTGGAGCGGTAGCACTGAAGACAGAAAAGGTAGTGACAGCCACCATAAAATCGAGAGTCTCCGCATATGTTTCGTCGGTTAATTGTTTGGTGCTTAACAAAATAACCACCAGCTTTCCCGCGCAGACAAGGGAAACTGATCATTGGAATCTTCCTCAAGGACTAGAGCTGGCAGATCCGTTATTTTACGAAAGTGAACGGATCGATTTGTTGATCGGAGCAGAATTGTTCGCCGACCTGCTACAACAGGGTCAGATAAGATTAGCTCCCCATCTGCCAAAGCTATTAGAAACCCGATTTGGGTGGATCGTCAGTGGAAAGGAAGAGACAGCAGCTGAATGTTTATCCGCAGTCGTATGCTCATGTTTGGCGGATGATGATCTGGGAGCTGCAATGGAAAAATTGGCAAGTTTAGAAGCGGTCCCAGAAGAACGAGTAATGAGCAAAGAAGACGAAGCATGTGAAAGTTTATACCGTAAGACAACTTATCGCAATGAAGAAGGTCGCTACGTAGTCCAGCTTCCTAAGGTGCCCAATTTCGAGAACGTTCTTGGAGATTCTCAGGCAGTGGCATTAAGAAGATTTAAAGCAATGGAACGACGTTTAGCAAGAGATTCCAAGCTTGAAGAATCTTATAAGGAGTTCATGGCGGAATACGAAAGATTAGGGCACATGACAAGAGTGTCCACTTACGACGAAGACGATGTGGGTGATGGTACACCACGATTTTACCTCCCTCATCATGCGGTATGGAAGGCTGATAGCTCGACGACCAAATGCCGAGTGGTCTTTGATGCTTCGTGCAAATGTAGCACAGGTAGATGCTTGAACGACGTATTATTGACTGGGCCACGACTTCAAGATGAACTCGACGTAATTCTACTGCGTTTTCGGGTACGACCTATAGCGTTGGTTGCGGACACTGTGAAGATGTATCGGCAAGTGTTGGTGTCAGAACCCGATAGAGAGTTGCAGCGAATTTTATGGCGTAAAAGTACATCGGAACGTGTTGCTGTGTATCGTTTGAATACCGTCACTTATGGAACGTCGTGTGCACCGTTTCTAGCAGTACGGACCTTGAGAAAGATTTTCGAGGATGAAGGTAATTGTTGCTTACGCAACAAACGCGAGCCGTTTTTGTAGTTTTACTGTTTATTTCTTTTACAAATATCAAATGTCTTTATAAGAAAAAACTCAAAAATAGTGGCCTTCTCTCCTTTCTAGCGTCCTTTCGCTTCGGTGCCTCTCGCGCTACTGCCCTCTCTACCACGAAGCTTACGTTTAATCCGGGGCCCTAGCTGAAATCCGTTTATAACCGGTGTTTGACGTTTCAATCGAATTTGAATTCACCGTTTCTATCGCTAGCAGCGCTAACAGTAATAGATTTCCAGTGGCGATGCAGTGTATGAACGATTTCTATGTCGACGATCTATTGTCCGGAGCAAACTCCAGGGAAGAAGCGAGTAAGATGGTAGAAGAACTAAATGCTCTTCTAAGTACGGGAGGAATGTGCCTTCGTAAATGGGCATCCAATGAACCCGAGATACTCGCTCGTCTGCCACGGGATCAAATCGCTACAGCAGTGTGTCATGAGTTGGCCACAGAGTCAAACGGTACTGTTTCAACGTTGGGAATGTTGTGGTCTCCGGTAGTCGACAGTTTACAAGTGCAAGTACGGTTGCCAGAGAATGTAGCAGAAATATGTACGAAGCGCGAAGTTTTGTCAAGCATTGCTAGGATCTATGATCCTTTAGGCTTCCTGGGACCGGTAAAAATGAAGGCAAAACTATTTATGCAGCGCTTGTGGAATTTAAAGGATGAAAGAGGAAATCCCTGGAATTGGGATACGACGCTACCAAAGGCAGTGCTAGCAGAATGGACACCGTTTTGGGCGCAAATATCAATGTTGTCAACTATAAGCGTCCCGCGGAAGGTGCTAAATGACCATGACGACACGATAGAATGTCACATATTCTGTGATGCGTCAGAAAAGGGGTACGGAACGTGCTGCTATATCCGTAGTTGTTCATCGTCAGGCAAAACGTCAGTGAGATTGTTTGTGTCCAAATCAAAGGTAGCACCACTGGCCCAGAAGTTAACCATAGCTAAACTGGAACTCTGTGCAGCACTTCTTGGCAGCAAGCTATATGGCTTGGTAAAGAAAACGTTACCTGCAGCAGTGTGCACCACGTTATGGACAGATTCCATGACTGTTTGGTATTGGATCAATTCGCCGCACAATAACTGGAAGACGTTTGTGGCAAATCGCACGTGCAAGATCCAAATCCTAACGGAAGGGTGCCGCTGGAGACATGTTCCAGGAAAGGAGAATCCTGCAGACAGTGTGTCAAGGGGAATTGACCCGAGAGATCTCATCGACGATCCGATTTGGTGGTCGGGGCCATCATGGTTGGCGCTACCGGAGGACAAGTGGCCTGATGTTCCTGTTGCAACAAAGGTGATGGAGCTGACGGGTGAAGAACGAGTGAAGGCGCTGCTAGTTGCGTCACCCGGAGTCGAAGAAAGTTTCAGTGATCAACTCTTCGCGCGATACTCCTCGTATACAACACTGCGCCGAGTTGTAGGGTACTGCGTGCGATACCTGCAATCCTTGCGAAGGCGAGCAAGGCGAGAAGATCAAATTACATCGGCTACGTATTTGACCACAGAGGACTTGAGAGCAGCGGAACTGACACTTTGTCGATTGGCGCATAGGGATCGATTCAGCGAGGAGTTGAAGGTGTTACGAGCAAGGAAAGAAGTGTCGTGTACATCTCCGTTACGATACTGTTCGCCGTATGTAGATGACGAAGGAGTGATTCGGGTCAACAGTAGAATGGGGAATGCGAAGATGAACATGGCAGCAAAGTTCCCGATGATCATACCCAAGGATCATCAGTTAGCGCAGTTGCTAGCAATACACTACCACGTCAACTTACTACACGCAGGTTGATGTTGGCGGCTTTGCGGCAACGTTTCTGGGTGTTAGGAGCGAGAACGATAGTCCGACAGGTGCATCATCGTTGCGTGCAGTGTTTCCGCAACAAACCGAAAGCCATCACGCAACCTATGGGAGTTCTTCCGGCGTCTCGTGTTACGGAAGCGAGACCATTCGCGATTTCGGGAGTAGATTACTGCGGTCCAGTGTTCATAAAGGGAAGCTCTCGGAAGGCCGCAGCTACAAAGGCCTACATCGCAGTGTTTGTATGTTTCGTAACGCGGGCCGTTCATTTGGAACTAGTTTCGAACCTCACCACGGCTGCGTTTCTTTCTGCGTTACGAAGATTTGTGTCAAGAAGGGGTCTGGTGTCTGAGTTGCAATCAGAGAATGGCACCAATTTTAGAGGAGCAGCAAATGATTTGAATAAGTTGTACACATTACTAAAGTCGTCTGAATTTCAGGAAGAAGTACAATTCTGGACCAGCGTACAAGGCGTGAAATGGAAGTTCATCCCGCCGGGTGCACCTCACTTCGGAGGCCTGTGGGAAGCGGCGTCCGTTACCTATGAGGACATGACCACGCTGCTGACGCAAATTGAAGCTTGCCTGATTTCACGTCCTCTCACGCCAATGTCGGATGATCCTTCAGATTTGGAGGTGCTCACACCGGGGCACTTTCTGACGAGGAAAAATATGCAACAAATTCCCTAGATCGACCTGACCAGCATTCCTGAAAATCGCTTGAACCACTGGAGAGTTACCCAAAGACGAGTGCAACATATTTGGCAACGGTGGCGACTTGAGTATTTGCAACAGCTGCATATGAGAAGTAAATGGAAAGGGCGAGCAACTAACATAAAACCCAATATGATGGTTATTATAAGAGAGGATAACGTACCACCGAACAAGTGGCCGATAGGACGAATTACGAAGATTCATCCTGGCAAGGATGGGATTGTTAGGGTAGTCACGATACCCGTAGCCGACCAACGACCCGTAGCCAAATTGAGTTTGCTTCCAATTGAAATTGAAAGGAATTAGTAGTTAATGAATTGAATTACGTTTGAACTGAAGAGAATTATAAATGCAATTGTAAGTTAGGCGCTTTACTTAGTTCGGTTAAACATAATAGTTTAAGGTGGTCGGAATGTTTGCGCCTTACGGTAGGCAACGTGCGTTTCATGAAATGTGTTAGCTATAATTATCTATAATTATAATTGTTAATCTATAATTATAGAACCGAATAATATTTGCACAAAAATGACACTAATACTAGCACATAAGTCTAGCATGTAACGAAATAGGAAATAAATTAGTCTAAGTTGAACCATCGAGCGTTACACTTCAGAGCTTGTTGCACTTCAGATGAAATATGTATAAGATTATGTACGTTACTTGTTACATATCTCTCACCGTATATAATCGGAAAATCTTTAACATATTGTTGAAGCATCTCTCCAGCTACATTCCAATAAGCTTCGTAAACGTTTGAAGATAACAACACAACGGCACAAAACAGAAGTTTAAAATGTTCATATTCTTCATGGGGCAAATTGTTTTTGAATATTAAAATGCTTACATATTTGAAAAATGTATCAAATTGTGTGCCTTTCCAATCATTCAAATATTTTAAGGATGACAATTTTCTATGAATTTCTTTGGGAAACTTTATGTTTGAAATGTAGCTTGATATGTTGTCTATTTAATTTGCCGACCATTTTGTTCTCTTTCCTAACGTACCGTCTCGATAACCCACAGTTAGTCTTTTCTCTACTCCTAGGTTAACCAAATGCAGTTCATCACCTACTATAAATCCATCAATGATGTTAAATTTTTTTTTAATTAAATACAGGAGATACTTCTCTATAGTGGGTTCCATAAACCAATCGACGAAATTCTTCATCTGTTCGAAGTGGTGCGTTTGTGTCTAGACTAGTCTAAGGGCCCGGCTACAGGGCTACGCACGCTAACTCTGGGATGTATGCAAACTCTAGGGCGCCTTCCAACTCGAAGTTCCTTGCCAACTCGAGGTCCCTTGCCAACTCCAGCTTCGATGCCAACTCCAGGTCCCATGCCAACTCGAAGTCCCATGCCAATTCCAAACCCCATACTAATTCCAAGTTCCATGCTAACTGCAGGTCTATGCGAACTCCAGGTACCATGCCAACTCCAGGTTTCATGCTAACTTCTGGTCCCATGCCAACCCCAGGTCCCATGCAAATTCCATGTCCCATGCCAACTCCAGTTTCCGTACCAACTCCAGGTTCCACCTCCAGGTGCCATGTCAAATCCAGATTCTATACCAACTCCAGGTCCCATGCCAATTCCAAACCCCATAACAATTCCAAGTTCCATGCTAACTGCAAGTTTATGCGAACTCCAGGTACCATGCCAACTCCAGGTTTCATGCCAACTTCTGGTCCCGCCCGTCCGTTTTTTGCTTGGTGTTCTGCGTTAGCAACCACAGATTCCGTACCAACTGCAGTTTCCACCTCCAGGTTCCATGTCAAATCCACATTCTATACCAACTCCAGGTCCCATGCCAACTCGAGGTCCCATGCAAATACCAAACCCCATTTCCAAGTTAAATGCTAACTGCAGGCCTATGCGAACTCCAGGTACCATGCCAACTCCAGGTACCATGCCAACTCCAGGATTCATGCCAACTTCTGATCTCATGCCAATCCCAGGTCCCATGCAAATTCCATGTCCCATGCCAACTCCAGTTTCCCTACCAACTCCATGTTCCACCTCCAGGTACCATGTCAACTCCAGATTCTATACCAACTCCAGGTTCTGTACCAACTCCGGGTCCCATACGAACTCCAGGTCCCATGCCATCTCGAGGTTCCGTGCCACCTCTAGGTCCCTGTCAATTCCAAGTTTCATGATAACTCCCATGCCAATCTCAGGTTCCGTGCCAACTCCAGGTTTCATGCCAACTTCTGGTCCCATGCCAACCCCAGGTCCCATGCAAATTCCATGTCCCATGCCAACTCCAGTTTCCGTACCAACTCCAGGTTCCACCTCCAGGTGCCATGTCAATTCCAGATTCTACACCAACTCCAGGTTCCATGTCAACTCCAGGTTCCATGTCAACTCCAGCTTCCGTGCAAACTCCAGGTCCCATACCAACTCCAGGTTCCATGCCATCTCGAAGTTCCGTGCCACCTCGAGGTCCCATGCCAACTTCAGATCCAATGCCAACTTAAAGTTCCATGCTAACTGCAGGTTCCATGCCAATCCCAGGTCCCATGTGCATGTATGTATGTGCGTGTGTGTTAATTAGTGATGTGCGTGAAAGTAATGTTGTGAAGGGCAGGGCACACGGGCCGAGATGTTGTTGTTGTTAGAATGGCTTAGAGAGGCTTTGGTTCTGAAGGGTTTGCACAGCAAGTTTTTTAATATTATGTAGCAACACCGGAGGCACGATTGTTTGTTTAAATACATAGTAGAGGAAATTTTCGCTTGCTTCGAATGATGCAGCTATGCATGCGCAGTGGTGCCCAAAACGCGACTACTTGAACCGAAATCTTTTTGACGCACAGGTGTCAGTTTTGAGGTTAGGTGTTTTTAGTTTTTGCTTACAGTTTTCGGCTCATGTACCATGGCTTTGATGAAATATAAGAATCTTAAAATGCAATGCATCAAAATGATATGCTTTGCATTTATTGGTGACACGATCAACAGCGAGTTACAGATCGTAAAAAAAAACGGGTAAATATATAAACTGGCCGAGTGCGCATGGGTTTGCCGGCCGTGAGCGTTGAGTGTTATTTTCCGCTTCGTGGAAATCGGTTGCACGGTACCTGTTTTTTTCATTTATTTAGAGAGGCTTTGAGTTTCATAAACTTCATTCGCCTCTTTCCGGTAAATGTATTTATGTGATTAAAAACTATTGCGAATGTGGCTAGATGACTATTTCAAACTATTTTAAACTATTGCGATTATGACGATAGTGATTTTGAAATATTTTTATAAAGGTTGCTAATGCGTAAAAATCGGATAATATGTGCTCGGTACCATTTACCTTACTTTTGTACGTCTGTCTCTGTCTCTGTTTGTCCCGATTCGTGCCGGTGTTCCTCTCCATGCAGTAAGGGCCTTATTCTTTTCTTATTCTTCCTGGAGGAGTCAGCACCTGATTCTGTTGATATCGTGACAAAATCATCGTGTAATAGAAATATGCGAATGGAAGGCCATTGGTATAGCTTCGTATTCGTGTGGCATTTTTGAGCAAGCTTAGTCATGGACCTCATTCATGCTTAAGTGATTCATTTTCATGAATTTGAAACACCAATTTGAAGAGCCAGTGAAATGAATTGTATCCCTAGATTTCAAACATTCGTTTGTTTCCTCTAGCATTTCCTTGGCAACACTCATAGCTTTTTCCACTTTATTATCTTTGTGAATATCCATGCACCAGACTGTCCTTGTATTTTTATCCAATTGTACAGTCTATTTTCTAGATTCGGCCAATTGACAGGCTTACCACGATTAGCTCTTATTTCTCGGCATCTCACAGAGATTTTCTTCTTGTTTCCTACATTCTATGATCGTAGATCTGCTTGGCGGTGGTCGAAAATGCTTCTATGCAGCATGATTTCTATTTGCTTTTGCGTATTCAATCACTTTCAACTTGAAACTGGTGGGATATGAAATTCTTTGCATTGGATGTTGCCATGTTGCTTAAATAGCGCGATTTTGATGACAAATGTCAAAATTCAACTCAGATCAATAAGCTGTAAGAAAATCAAAACATGGGCACATGCCCATGTGCCCAAATTATCAAAACAAAGTCTTGAAACGACCAATTTTAAAACGACCTTTAACCCATTAAGCTAGCTCGGGAATGTCACTACCGGCTTAACCTTCGTTTCTAAGACCAAAAAATGCACCATACATTTTGTATGGGAATTTACACTTTAACGTGTTGAATTGTGTATATCTCAAGTTTTACATGCTGATATTTGACTTAATAAATTTTCAATGAACCTGCACAATAATAAATTCATGTCTATTAAAAAAAAATTAAAATCTTCTTCCCATATACATTTTGTTTCATTCTAACTTTTTTATACCCTTTACTTCTATAATCACCTACTCGGGTACCTAAATTTTCCTTTCATATGCCGCTTTCTCAGCATCACTCATTATGCTCATAATACCATACTTATTATGGGCGTGTAATACGTGAGACATACACAATTCAACACGTAAAAGAGTAAATTCCCATACAAAATAAATGTTCTATCTTGGTAGGTGGTAACGGATACAAATCGAAAATTGAATTAAAATTGTATTAAATTAAATTTACTATTGCAAAACTGCAAATATTTGGAATTTTTCTAGACGGATAGAAAAAATGTTTTTTTCTATGTATTTCTATAATTTATAGCCGATAGCTCCAGCAAATCAAATATTATTAAGAAATAAAAGTGCAAAACATACCCGGGTAGCTGGTGATTGAAATGAAGGGTGATTGAATATGATAATTTTTCACCTAAAAGGGAAAATCGTACAGGGAAGGGAACGTAGAAAAGATGTTATCTTTCTTCAAAGTCAGTTCTTTAAGTCAAAATTTGCATATGAAAAATTGGAAACAACGATTGCGCCCGCTGGAAGGAATTGACGGAAGGTAAGGATAGAGAATGCCAGTTCATTTTGACGGGACACAATGCCCTAAATCCGGGAGGTGATAATTGTAGTTTATAACATGCACAACATAACATGGTGAATGTTATATAAAACAAAGAAAAGATTTTGAAGCGGAATTAAGCGAGCGCGCGCGTTTACGTGGCTATTTTGCAAGTTTAATCAGTTGATTAAGGTAATTGATTGATCACAAAACCATATTTCATCACGGGTATTGTGGTATGTTGCTTGTTTGATTTGCGATCGTTGTGGAGACTCGCTGGCGGCTGACCAGTGTGGACAAATTGTACAGAAACGTACGGCGAGGAGCTGTAAGCTTGCTGCACGTACAGAGGGCACAAAAGAAATGTTGTCGTTGGCTTAGGATATGCAAACCATCTACGCATCATCATCAAAATGTTTAAGAAATTGTGTTTTGTTTGGTCAATATAAAAAAGTAGTGTATTGCCAATTTGTGAGCTTCTTCTTCATCTTCTTCTTATTCTTCTTCTGATATGCTAATAAAAATTATGGTAACACCAAGCACGTGTGTATGTGTATGTGCGCGTGTGTTGTTCGATAGACGATGACGACGAAAGGGAAACAGCGCAGGCCTGGACACGTACAGTCATCCCCATAGCTGTGTACAATTTGTGCATTGATGATAATATGAATACATCATACAAAATTGAAATCGGAACCGAAAACAGAACTGATCGACACTGTCTGTCCTTTTTTTGTATCTATATAAATTAATCTGTGGCGACCACTGTGGTAACGGCAATATACCGACCGACCGTTCGACTGTCAAAGTGGAGGTCCGGTTGACAGCAAAGGTGTTTCACCGCGTTCGGTAGTGTTTTTTACAACTCATAGTGCATGCGCGTAATTTACCGGTCAACAATAAAAAATAGTGCCTCAGACCACCAAGGCGCTAAAACTGGTGACCCCGACGTGATCGGTAAATTGTAAACGATTCCCGAACGATATAGAGTGGACGCGTCATAAAAGTGTTTTCCCGACCAACGCCATTGTGGTTCGTCTCCGCGCTCCACGCTGTTTCCCGCGATCTCGCGTTCACGCAACGGCACGCGTTTTTTGGGGCAAACATTCGACCCGGTTAGCGTCCTGAGGAGGAGCTGAGGAGCTGAACCATCGATCCAGCTTTATAGAACCGATGTCATAAAGTGGCCCGCGCCACCGAACCGCCATTTTGTGCAAAGGGTTGCGTCATTGTATTTTCGTGCCGCGCTGCGCGTTGGTATTGGTGCGATCGCTGACCATCCTTTTCGGTACGCGTTTTTTCACGCACGGTTTTTTCATCGCGGTCGCGAACATTGCACTACTGCCACGACGCCACCGGCCTCGGGCCTCGCACTACCGACACGACGC
>LULA01017579.1:0-13275 GCA_002091835.1 Anopheles maculatus | reverse complement strand
ATTCCGGATCCGGGTGCGGAACCGATTCTGGATCCGGGTGCGGAACCGATTCCGGATCCGGGTACGGAACCGATTCCGCCTATTGGCGGATTTAACGGTACGCGGACTGAGCGGCCGCGGGGGGACCCGAGCTGGTAGGGGGCCCCGAAAAACGAAGGAATAACCAATCCTACCTCCCGCTCACGTACTTAGAAAGAACCAGTTCAACACATCTTGCAAGGGGCCCCGGATCCGGACCTACTGTTCGGAATCGATTCCGCAAAATTCGGAGCGCTCCGGAATCGATTCCGATCAAACCATCATTTCGCCCATCACTACATTGCATCCCTTGCTGATTCACTATGTGTTATGAACAGAAAAAGTATGTTGCGCGACATCGGTGCTCTGTGTCGTCCCTAAGGATTCAGACGCTAGCTGTCATCAGGTGCAAGTGTTGTTACAAGGGTGCAGCCATCGCGATCCTGTTGCAAGGATCATATTCTTCATTCGACTTCACAACGGACGTGCGAACGGGTTGGGTGCGTGCGTGTGTGCTAGGGGCCAAGTTGCGAACCCCGGTCCTGCCGTGTGAAGACTGGCGCCGCTATCGTTTACACCACCGGGCCGCCCCTTTTGGTGTTAATATACATGTATTTTATATTTTTACAACTGTGACTTTTAATTGTGTTCATTTCGGAAATAACATAAAACTATGCTTCGTACTCTTCGGAATGTCATTATTGGTTTGAAACTTCGTGGCTACAGTTTTGGTTCTGCAAAGTGATGACATTCTGAAGAGTACAGAGCATATCAAAAAATATAAATAGGTATTGCAATTACATTAATACACATTTCCAGACATTTCATTCATATAGAATATAGCTCGATTTCCTCCTTTTAAATGCTAAAATTTAATAAAATAAAAATTAAAAAAAATTAATGCTACTCGTTATCACCCCTAAAATAATAAAGTATTATTTCAACGCGGTGCAATACGCTGCATGGTATCCGGTTGGTTAAACTTTCTTGAAAAATTCTCACGTGCTCATTCTTTAGTATATGCCTATTTCAATACCTCAAAAGCTGGTATTTATATCTATTACAGCATTTGTAATATATTTTAAAGTGACAATCAATGGCACAGTATCCATTACCAATTCAAATATCGAAACGATGAAATTTCAGTGTTGGATTGTCACTAAGGGCAACCAACTGATCGGTTTGTTAAAACAAATAGCTCGTGACTTTACGGATCCGGTTTGTATCAAGATGCTTTACTGTTCTTTGATGCGGTCGGTTCTGGAATACGCTTCCATTATATGGTGGCGGTCAGCTGCTCGGTCCCTGGCCTGCCTGGAATCCATCCAGCGGAATATCACCCGATTCGCTTTGCGCTTCGGGAGAGTCCAAGTGGATTACGATGGACGCTGGATGTTGCTAGGCCTGGAGTCGCTAAATCAGCGAAATTGCAACACCCGGAGGTTGTTTCTTGCGGGTCTCCTGGACAACCGGATCGACGCGCCAGTATTACTCGCCGGCTTTAATGTGTACGTTCTTCCTAGACCGCTACGTGCAATATCGTTGCTCGACGTAGAGGTTCGCCGTACACGATTCGGCGCCTCTGATGCTTTTTTATGTATGTGCCGTGAGTTTAACGCTGTCTGTGATCGTCATCAACCGGACATGTCGCGCGCCGCGTTCTACAATATTATTCGTTCTGTGCGTCCGACTACAGATTAATTTGTAAAATATCTTTAACAAATTTCAAAATATCGATTATGTAAAGAAATGTCTCTCCTTATAGCAGCTGCAGGTATTGAAATTCTTGGTCTAAATGTGAATCTGACTGTTTTTGTGCATCTTTCAACTTTCCTGTCTTTCGCTGAGCTCATCCTTTACAGCATATACATTACATTTTACATTACATATTTACATATTGCATTAAATGTTTACGTAATGTACAACGTCTAACAAAAATTAATTGTCACGCCATTGCAAATAATCGCATACCCTACGATGGTAAATTGTTGCGATAATTGTTCCAAAACCACAGCATTTGGACCAACCGTTCACATGCTCCTCAATGTAAATCTTACGTCGGTTATCAATTATTAACAGAAAGAAAATGAAAAGCGAGCAAAAAGTTCATAACAAATGATGTGGCAAAAGTAAACAGAGAAATTTCTTTTACTTGAAACGGGAATAAAAAGGTTGTGAAAAGGTTATTGAACAATTATAGCTTCTTTTCCTAAACTCCTCGAAATACCTTTGGCGCAAAAGCGATCACCACGAAAAGGGAGGAGCTACGCATAAATGCTCATATTTGTGTTTACAGCATCATTGCATTAGTGATGGGCGCTCGGAATCGGAACTACCTGGTTCCGATTTCATAGCTGGAACCGGATTCGGAACCGATTCCGGATCCGGGTGCGGAACCGATTCTGGATCCGGGTGCGGAACCGATTCCGGATCCGGGTACGGAACCGATTCCGCCTATTGGCGGATTTAACGGTACGCGGACTGAGCGGCCGCGGGGGGACCCGAGCTGGTAGGGGGCCCCGAAAAACGAAGGAATAACCAATCCTACCTCCCGCTCACGTACTTAGAAAGAACCAGTTCAACACATCTTGCAAGGGGCCCCGGATCCGGACCTACTGTTCGGAATCGATTCCGCAAAATTCGGAGCGCTCCGGAATCGATTCCGATCAAACCATCATTTCGCCCATCACTACATTGCATCCCTTGCTGATTCACTATGTGTTATGAACAGAAAAAGTATGTTGCGCGACATCGGTGCTCTGTGTCGTCCCTAAGGATTCAGACGCTAGCTGTCATCAGGTGCAAGTGTTGTTACAAGGGTGCAGCCATCGCGATCCTGTTGCAAGGATCATATTCTTCATTCGACTTCACAACGGACGTGCGAACGGGTTGGGTGCGTGCGTGTGTGCTAGGGGCCAAGTTGCGAACCCCGGTCCTGCCGTGTGAAGACTGGCGCCGCTATCGTTTACACCACCGGGCCGCCCCTTTTGGTGTTAATATACATGTATTTTATATTTTTACAACTGTGACTTTTAATTGTGTTCATTTCGGAAATAACATAAAACTATGCTTCGTACTCTTCGGAATGTCATTATTGGTTTGAAACTTCGTGGCTACAGTTTTGGTTCTGCAAAGTGATGACATTCTGAAGAGTACAGAGCATATCAAAAAATATAAATAGGTATTGCAATTACATTAATACACATTTCCAGACATTTCATTCATATAGAATATAGCTCGATTTCCTCCTTTTAAATGCTAAAATTTAATAAAATAAAAATTAAAAAAAATTAATGCTACTCGTTATCACCCCTAAAATAATAAAGTATTATTTCAACGCGGTGCAATACGCTGCATGGTATCCGGTTGGTTAAACTTTCTTGAAAAATTCTCACGTGCTCATTCTTTAGTATATGCCTATTTCAATACCTCAAAAGCTGGTATATATCTATTACAGCATTTGTAATATATTTTAAAGTGACAATCAATGGCACAGTATCCATTACCAATTCAAATATCGAAACGATGAAATTTCAGTGTTGGTAAGAATATGAACGAACAAAGCAATATTTACTTAAGTCTGGGAGTTTGGTTTTCGATTCGGCTTTTCTAACGTAAACGTCCGAAACTGACTAAGAGGCGATCGCATTCTTCTACTGGTGCTAAATGTAAGGGTAGTGTGCGTAGGCTTCGGTTAAAAAACCAAAGTGCTTGGTTATGTGGGCTCAGCACCAACCCCGAGACCTATGTACGTAGTGGGCGGAAACAACCGGAAGTGCGGAGTACGTAGAATAGTTGAGGAGCCACTTGTGTCCAAGGATGGACAAGTTCGCCAGGCATGGGAGCACACCAACAACGGCCGTTTTAAACGAGCAACCTCAAAACTGGCCATTATAGAGGTTAAATGGATTCTGTTAACGTCAGTTTGCTAACAGAATCAGGTACGGGCCGGGGAATGTAGAAATAGGTAATAAATTAAGTTGTTCAGCTGGCAATTCCATTGTACAAAAGGCGCACACCAATCGGTCGACAGTTATAAACGAGGACGAATGAAAGCGAAACGATTGTAAGGGAAACGATGAGGACGGTCGTTTTAGGTCTGGATTCAATGGATGTCTGGATTCTTTTCTTTACCTGAGCTTCGTTCAGTTATATCCTACGTGCTTGATCACGGCGTGTTCGTAGTGTACGTAATTAATTATAAGTATTCGATGATGTATTACTATTAGGGAGTGTATGAAAAGCGTCCATGAATGTTGTAAGCAAGGTAGAATCAAGTCAGTATATTGTTCAAACTGTTGAAATCGATACCGAACTGTCGAATATAGTCACTTTCCGATTTACGTGGATAATGCAATCCAAAAAAAATTGGCTTATTTCGAGTTTTTGCTTAATTCGTATATTCCTTGACACATTGTTTATGGTTGATATTAAGAGCTTCTCCTCTTCTTACTAGCTTTTTTTCAATTATACCCTTTGTTAAACCACTATTGGCAGACAATATAAAATTAATAATAATAATAGAAATAATAATAATAATATAAATAAGGGATCTAATTCCATTTTACGTCTCTTAATATATTTTATTCGAAAATCAAATGTAATCGTCTTACAGCTGGCGCGGATTTTGCGTTTCGCGCGGATTTGGCGCGTTTTTACTATTCATCGACGCGGATTTTGCGGATTAAAAAAAAAAATATATATATATTTCAATAGAAACGGTATGACCATTTGACGGTATTGCCCCCATATGACCATTTGACGGTATTATGACGGTATTGCCATTTAATATACCGTTCAATCAAGACTGACATACTTCTGGTTCTAATAATTTGAATTGAATGGTACAAATGACAACTGATTTTGTAGGGCATACGATGTAAAATATGATTAAATATGTGAAACATGTATTGCCCTCGTTGCCACTCACACAAAAGTCTATCATTGAAATTATTGAATACAGTTGAGAGTGTCATACAAAAAACATTCCAACTTCTCACTGTAGCACATGTGATTTTTAAATAGTTAAGAGAGAGTTCTTTTGCTTTGTGTATTTTTTCGATTTAATTAAACATCCAAAGGTTTAATCACCTTCATCATCCTAAACGTAAAACTCGGTTGGGTGTTTTCTTGATCAAGTTTATGCGCATCAAAACGTTATACTACGGAGCCATATCTTTTGTTTGCAACTGGTCAGTTAACTGTCGTTTTAAATTACAATACAATTCTTTGTAATCTACAATTCCCAACCGACGATACTAGGTATACGTCGTTAAAAATCAAACTCGAAATAACTAATATTTTAAGCAATCCCTATCTCTTGTAACATAATAAAACTGTGAAATCATGTTTTTTTATGGGAAATGTTGTCCACCTGCTCATACTTTTTCACTGTTTCTTGAACTTTAATATAAGAGAGTGCGAGAAATTTTCCCTGCGTTTGCGCAGTTGTTGTCAATGCCAGCCCAAGTGTAGTAGAAATGGCAGCATCAGTAATGTTATAGATTGTTCTTGTTAAATAAGAACCGAATTTTTTCACTCAACTCTGTAGTGTTGGAAATAAGTTTTGTAATATTGTGAACCACAAGGCATTGCTACGAAATATCATAAAACTGTTCAATCCGTTCCGCATTGTTAAGAGATAAATACGATATCCTGAATATCGATTATAATTTTGTCTGCTGCAATCGTAAGGAAATTTCTTGCAATTAACCTGGTTGTTACTTTTGTTATCGCCAAAACTGAATAGCGTTTATTGAATTTCGCAAAGATGTCCAAAAAACTAACCCAAACTAACAAACAGTCTTGTTTGTACTTCGTTGGACTTTGGTTGTGGTATGGTTATGTACTGTTACTTCAACTACCCTCGATCAACGGTATGTACGTGTTGTATAAACAATTATAAAAAGTGTTCAAGCCGTGGAAATTGTTGGTTTATGTTTATCAGTGTTATTCATTTAATACGTTCTTCACTTTATATTACGTTCAAGATAGTCTGCGAAAATATAAATCACGAATAAAAATTGTCGTGATGGAAGTTTTATCTCTTTATTTGTATTTTTGCAGGTGCATATGGTAATGTTGTATCCCTACCAGGGGAGTGTCGAGATGTCAATGGCAAGAAAGTGGAGCAAGGTGAAACGAATTGAGCTAGTCAGCTTCCTTCGATTCGTCACTAAATGTCGGAAATATGTTGTTTTCTTCTTCTCGTTCATAGATGCTCATTATGTTCCCCCAGGATCGGATACCTGTCGTTTGTGTTTATGTGATAATGGCCATCCAAAGGCATGCAAAGCAGTGCTTTGCTCGCCTCCTCACGATTGTAAATCCTTTCAGATCGGTAGCTCCTGCTGTGAGTTTATTTGCTTGGATGATACAATAGGCAACACTGCAGATAAAACCTACGACGTCGGCATGTGACTAGTAGCTACTGGCGTGATCGTAACTTTTTCGTTAACGCTGCTATTCTTCGTTATTAGTCGCCTAAGGCATCGGAAAACTCGCGCTCAAGAAGGTCGCGAAGTCATCGATGATCCTAACCAACGCAATATGGTTAACAATGTGGGCTACATGGGAGGTAGTATTGGCTATCTTGGTGGAGGCACGATGAACATGGATTATTCATACGTAGACCACGCTGTTGCTCCGCACTACCAACTTTGGAAACCACCTGGGGCGTATTATACACGGGGCGAAGCTCCACCGCCTTATGAAGAGGCAATAGCCATCGCCCATGCAGAATCGCTAAGTTCATGTACTGTAAGGTAAGTATATGACTTAGAATGTACTTTTTTTGGATGCAATTGTTTGTTATTTTTGTTTACTTTGGATGCGCTGGATAAAGATTTTGTTCAGATCGCTGCATTTCTGTATGTGTAAGCGATCAAACTCGTTTACGCATTTTAAGAAATAATAATTTTTTATGAAGATTCTTAATTTTATGTTGAGCTATTAGAGAAAAGAGGGGCGGCCAGGTGGAGTATACGATAGCGGCGCCGGTCTTCACACGGCAGGACCGGGGTTCGAATCCCGGCGGACCGCCTCCAAATACGCAGGTCTGACTATCCAGCTACGGGTAGTCACAGAAAGCTAGCAATAGCTGGCAGGCCAAGACCTCACGAGGTTGTAGGGCCAAGGAAGAAGAAGAAGATTAGAGAAAAGAAATGTAAACAAAAAACTACAATTGAGTAATCATTGCCAGATATTTTTATGCGTTTTTCGCGGGACACTCGAAAAACACCACGACATTACCAACTGAAGTGTTAATCCATGACCTGAAACGTTCTCGAAGCACCAAACGCCTAAAGACGAGCTTCGGTGAAGTGCACACTTCGAGTGGCTGGTTGAGTACAGTATCTAGTGATGGGCACAGTAGACCAATTCACTGTGATGTGCCCAAGGACGCGCACACTTTTCATAGTGCGCCGTTTAAGTCCACCCATCACGATGGCCACAAGTAACACGGGACTTTTGACAACCATACATCGAGTTACGAGCTGGGACGCGAGAACAAAATAAATGTTGACCTGCCAAAAGTCCCGAGCGTTTATCGTGTGTAGTACAGTTATACATTATTCACTTGGATCCATCTCCAGTGAGTGAATGTTCATTATTTGTTGAAATATCGTGTTGCTGTGACGATTAAAAGTTGTTTTTTTTTTTGGAATAGTCGGTGACCGAGGCGGTAGCGACGCCGGTCTTTATACGGCAGGACCGGGATATTGAATCCCATACGGACCATCTCCCCGTACCAAGGAAAGGCTTTACAACTATGGGTAAAGAAGAAGAAGATCATTTTCGTTTTCTATGTAATCTTTTTGTAAAATATAAACAATCTACGCTATTCAATCTAACAATACACTTTTCTTTATACTATTCCAATCCAGACTAAAGTTACCTTCAAAAATGTTCCGTAATCTCGTTTCGTTTTAGCGTCGCTACATCAACGGGGCGAAATTTTCCACTCGGCGTTGTGCAAGATTCTGATGCTGTACCAAACATTACGGCAAACACTACGAATTTAATAAGCATAAATATTAACGGTACAGGTGCCGGGGCTAATGTCACTGAGATTGGAAGTGCGGATAATAACATGGGAGCACGCAGTGTGGCAACTATCACCAACGATGATCCAACGTTCGTATCCTCCAATAATCGTGTTAGCGGCATTAATGGACGCTCAACCGTTTTAAACGGAGGGGATAGGCATAATGGTGAGATAAACGATGACACTTCGATGATAATTTACAATCATCATTCATCAAATCTTATGCACCAAAACGATATAATAGATGCAAACGATGGAAGCCTCTGTGAAAACGTTAATCTAAGCAGCAATCATCATTGCACTGGAAGCAATCCGATTTCATTTAGTAGCTTAGGGTCTGAGTTGTGTATGAGCTCCAGCTGCGAACTAAATATTAATGCTCATCAATGTAATTTTACGCACCATCAAACCGCTGTTGCTGCCGTTGACGTTAGTTCCGGAGAATTTGGTGAAAAAGGAGTACACAGAATAGCAACAAAAGAGGACCATTGTTCTTCCATGTTTCATAATCCAAACCGTCTATCGGATGGTTCCGACAAGTTCGTAGATGCCAGTCATCACCGCCATTGTCAACAAACAGTCACTGGAAACTGTGCAGACGAAACTTCACAACTACCAACATTTTCTGAATCTCCAATTTCACAATCATTGATGCAATCCGTCCCGGTACCAGCAATGTTCAACGATAATATGATAAGCGACAGTAAGTTTAGCAACTATTCGGAAAAATCCACTGATGTGCTCAAAAACCGAATATCTGGGAAAAAATACCATCGCACTATTCCTCGCCATTTCTCCGTTGTTGATCCTATAATAAATCCTATAAAGACAAACTTTTTGGCGACAGCAACGGCGACTACAGCGTCGACACCTTCGGAATCTTCAACATCGTTTACACCAATGCAACAAGAACGTATGCCGGGAGACAGCCGAGATAAGCAATGTTCGCAGCGAACACCTGCTGCAGGGCCAGGCAGTGTTACACCAGCGCCAAATATAATTTTGACAGCCGCTAGTGGAAACGCACCAGCTGGAAATCGAAAGACTTGCCAATGTCCCATACAACATAAAGCCTTGTCGGGTTATCAGTCATCAGCGCCTGGTAGGTCTTCTGGACCGTCGTCGATTTCTGGCGACGATAGTTATCGCAGCTCACGTACATCAGCCGACATCTTGCATAATCGATGTGATTCTTCCAACAAACAAACGTCGGCCCATGGTGATCCTCTGCTCATTGTTGCAAGTAACAGAAGTAATGCATTGGGAACGATGAGAGACAGCTATGGGACGGAAAGAACTCCCGTCAAGAGAGCAAATGACATGGGGCTTATGAACCCACGGTATCATGAGAAAGAACATCGCAAAACGACTTCATCATTTGTTGATGGTACTTCTGGTACTGGGGTGAACAGAGTTAAGACCAAGCAGCAAAATAATTATCAACATCGCCTTCATTCAGATCACGGCACACATATCGGTGCATCGGAACGAAAAGTTATAACACAACTACCATTGGATGAATTAATGTCTACACGTTTGAACACCAGACAGGGAATTGAAAATGAAGAGCGTTCACATACGCTACTAAAAAAATCTTCACTTAACATGGACAACGATGCTGCAAACGGTCTGCACAATCCCATTCTACCCCCAAAAGCTAAGAAACAACAACAGCTTCAGCATCCCCACCAAAATCAAACTTTTAATAAAACCATAGCTGCTGCAGCAAATCATCAACAACTGCGCGACGTTAGTTTAGGACATCAGAAAATCAGTTCCCTTCCGGAAAAGGTTAGCGATGCTAACAACTGTGGAGGGAACAAATTGCGCGAACTACGAAAGTCGCCCATCCACGTCAACCATGACAACGGCGGAGTGCTTAAGGTATGTAACAACAATGGCATGGCTAGTGGATTTTCAAATTCTCTACCAAGACACTCGTTCACTGCTGCGCGAAACTATGAAAGAAAGCAGCGCAATGATGGTTTGATGTTGTATAACCTTAGTAAAGGTTCGAAATCAAATAGATCTGATGTGGCAATGGACAATGGATTAATGCAAGAAAAAATATTATACGATAGTAATACGTTGCCGAAAAATCTCCCTAATAACAATGGACGCAAAACAAGTCTGGTTACGGAAGCGGTAAATCATATACCCCCTATCATAAACATACCAGTTACATCACACAGTGCAATGGCATTTGGAAGAAACTCAAAATCCAACCACCCAATTTCCAATATCATTGATCGTTCCGGCAGTGTAAACGCTTCAACAGCCGAACGTAGCAACCATCCGTCAGCAGCTGCACACGGTGCGACGCAAAGCGCGATAGAAGTCACCGTTATGCCCACTAATACAAATCCTGCGGGAAATGGGAATAGTGATGATGGAGGGACCAACAGTAATCCAACCAGACAACCGATTCTTCTGCCATTGCCCGTGCTGATGACAACGATAACAAACTGTGCCAATCCGCGGGAACACATCCTACCGAACGACAACAGTCTTGACGAGGACTATCTAAGCGAATGTGAAAATTGTAAATCTTCCGCTAATAATATGCGCTACTATCTCGATTTAGAGGAAGGTAGTAAAACTTGTGCTCCTATACAAGAGACGATGACACTGCAAAGGAAAATACCAGACGCTGCAGAGGAGGAACAACAAAATTACTATCGTGTATCTTCGACTTTGCCGACTAATACCAGCAAACGAAATGTACCGTAAGTGTGCTTTATTTTCTAATGCTACATCTCTAGTGTTTTTTATTCCTATTTTCTATGGTTCAACAGGATTACAATTCAATTTTCGTTGATTTTATATTTAACCTGGTATCAGCCTGGAATATTGCTACTTTTGACAAATATCTGACCCAAGGCTTAAGCTACTCGTCAACCGCTTTTCCAATCATCGTGTCTTCCAATCAATAATTGTATAATTTTGTTATTTATTCGTTGATATTTCCATTCATTTATGTATTAAGATCACTTCATTTCATAGTTGCAAATGCAAATACAGTTGCATTTCATGAGCCGTTCCTCTCCCACAGTTAGTTTCAAATATTTGTTTAACTTGTTCAATTTACTGAAGCTATGATCGTAAGACGCTATTGTAGCAGAAAATAGCAACAAATTCGTAACAATCTAACTTACTTACTTACTAATCAGGTGCAATAACCGCTTCGCGGTTTTGGCCTGCTGCAACAATCCTCGATACAACGCCATCGCTCCATCCACCAAAAGGGGTCTTTGGTTATCTAAGCCAGTTTTTTAAAATCTCGTTTTGATGTTCTGCTGATGAATCGCAAAACTAGCCAGTGCCAGAAGCGTTATTTTTTGAAAATGTCTTTGTCCTAGTTATTTATTGTACTTTGGTTATTTGTTGATTTTTTTGGGAAGATACAGGGAAGGTACAAAATAGATGTAAATGATTTTTAAATTTTATTTATTTTTCAGTACGACGGTTAGACACCGTATTGTCATTTTAATGAAATAATAATTATAGATTAATTTTGATTGTGTACATGTGCATTTTACACTGTTGATAATTCTTCAGAATTTTAGCACATTTTTTCACACAATTGTATGTCAGTTGTCAAATACTTTAGGATGAGTTTACCTCTTACGATTTAACTGCTGTGCTCGACTGTATGACAGAAGATGGCTTAATATTTTCAGATTTTCAAGCTTAAGTCATCATAGACACCAGTATTTGTTTCTGGGCTAACTTACATGTGGTAACAACCCAGATGTAGTGTCTTTGTAGCGCTCGATTGACTCTGTACCTGTCCCGGATATGTTTTGTCTGCAGAGTTGCATTAGACAATGAAATTTGAAAGGAATTTGAATTTCCTTTATGAAGCTTGTTATTCCAAAAACTGTTGCATCGATCTCTATCGTGCATCTTCTCCAACAGAAACCAGACTAAAACTCTAATGTCCTTGAGAGAAATACTTTTCATATACTTGACTAGGTATTTCCACCGGGTAGGTTATTTGCTGGTAAAGTTGAAAATTTGTAGAACAATAACAAAAACATCAGTATTGGTGATATACTTCTGATTAATCAGAAACTGTGTCCAGAACAAGACAAGACTACGGCTAGCATGCTAAATACCAATAAACACGCCGGCACTCTCCTATGTTTCCCATGTTTATCGCTCCCGTGGTAATTAGATTGGTCCCCAAAAGGATGATGTTAGAGATGTACGAACTGAGTAAAAATAATTTAAGTAGCGAAAACGTGGCTTAAATCAGTCCCGAAAGTTTATACAAATATTCCAACTATTCACTCTTAATTTCTTTTTTACAAAAGACTTCCACTTATTTAATTCTGATTCTTAATTATTTTATCAATAGGCATGTCTCTAAAGTGCATACTTCGTAGACTTTTTTCTGTTTGTCGAGGATGACATATCCCCAGTATTTCTCACTTGAAGCAAACAGGCCCTAAACTCTAGGTGCTGTTGCATTTGTACGGACTCAAACCTCTTCGTGGTTTCGCTCTGTTACTTCATTGCAGAGGAAGGCTTTTTTTCGTTTATTTAGAGAGGCTTTGGTTCTTTAAGGAGGTAGGCTATACCCTAGTAAGATGATATGAACGTATCCAATGAAGGAATGTCTCGGTACTGTGCTGTGACACTTTGGTTAGAGGTGTCTGATGCATAGGACTTCTGCTTCTCAGTAACGGAATCTCCATTTTAGGGGAACTGAAGCAGAATAAGTACAAACAGCCACGACGTCTACTTCTCCCAAGCCCCGACATCCGGAACATAAGGTCGGTACGCCTTAGACTAGACCCTGAAGCCAAAGCTTTTACATCAAAGGTTCACCCGTCTTCTAAACCGACATCTGCCATGATCGGAGATAGATGGTCTATTAAGCATCAGACTAAGGAGGCGCATAAAACACCCTAATAAGCGCAAGTGTGCTTTTGGGCTTGCCCGCTTTCTACAACCACTCAAACCGGTAACAGAGAACCCAGATATTTTGTAATCCTGGACTCAGAGTGTCATGGCTTTTACTTAAAGGGTACTCCGATCACTTCTGTCTGTCGTTTTAGATTGCCAATCAAGATTCTTTGTATGTTTATTGTGGTTTCTCTGCGTGAAGTGGCCTTCTAGTGCCACTTAAACAGAACCGATTGCTAAGCGGGTGGTCAAATGAAGTTGCTGGCCGAATGTTGCTGGCGAAATGTATGGAATTTGAC
>LULA01017576.1:0-13285 GCA_002091835.1 Anopheles maculatus | reverse complement strand
AATCCGGCAAGCGAAAGTGCACGAAGGCTTTATATAACCCCATATACTCAAGAAGCCCGAATAAGCAGGCCCAAACCTCTCGAGGTTGTAGTGACCAACAGGAAGATTTTTTTCATAAGTTATTTGAAGCTGTTAAAGCTAATGATCGGATTCGAGCTTTCTAGGTAGAATTTAAACAAATTAAGAGTAGTAAAAATAATTATTATAATAATGGTAATGATAAAAATTAGAATAATAAACTGAAAATACACATAAAAGTTTGAAACAGTTATTTTTTTTTTAAAACACCTATTAACATACTTATTACTACGATTCCGACCTGACAGGTAGTTTGACGCGCCTGGCGCCCACTCGATCGTGTGCCGGAGTGCGTGCGAGAGAGTTTGAGGCGGATTGTTTTCTTGCAAGACGCATTTCGGACAGCGACGGTCAACGACAGGGCAGGCATTTTGTCCGACGCGAGCGTCTCGTGAGGTGTCTGCTGTCGGTGTAGTTTTTAGTGCGCTCCATTCCTACTAGTCCCCCAGGCCGGGTGTCTTGGGAACCGTTCCGGTACCAGACGTTTGCTGCATCGCCGTCAATGGGAAGCCACCGTCACCTACCAATCAACCCGTGTGCCAAAAAAACGACTTTTGCAACCATTTGCGGCGAAGGTTCGCGCGGACCTAAGCTAGCAAGACGTAGCAGGCGAACCAGTGAAACATAGCGCAAGCTCTCCTAAGGACCTCCAAATAGTGCCGTCGTCATCGTCTTAATCGCCATCATTGCCCAATCAACGTCCGGAGTGTCTCCGCCAATTTGTGTGTCTGTGTGTTGTGCTATGGGCGTACTATGCGCGCGCGCGCTCTCCTGTGTTTGAGTGTCCATTTATGTGTGTGTGTGTGTTTATAGTTGAGTTATATATATTTTAAAGTGCAGCTTAACCTTCTGCGCCATCGCTGTTGTAGAAGGTGCGCCTAGATTTTACACCGTAAGTTAGTCTTGCCATCTTTTGGGTTAAAGCGTCAGCCGAGAAACCAGCCGCGTACGCGTGTAGACGCGTGTTAACTAGGGACACACAGAGCGGGCAGCGTGCGGGGGTGGGCTGGGGGCGGTGGGGGGCTGCATTCCTATGCAGCGGTGGACCAAATCCAACGCGAAGTGCAGCCAGTCGCTAGCAATGAGGCAACAAACCCCCAGCGATAGGGAAATAGAGCGAAAGCGCTGTGCGAGAGCGTAGCTTTTTCGAGAGAAAATGCAACACACAACCGGAAAAAGGGGCCGAAAAGGATTGGGTGGTGATTGGTGGGTGGGAGAGAGAGGGGGGCGAGGGGGAGCTGGTGGGTGATTTAAACGCGTGCATTCGAGTCCCTACAATCAGCACCCGAATTTCCTTCCCATTCTCTCATTTCTCTTCGGCACTACCTGTATCTAACACAAGGTGCGCAAGGGATCATCGGCCTGTGTACGATGTTGTGTTGGCTGTGTGTGTGTGTGTACGATGTGTGTATCGATGAAGGCGGGTGGGTATTGAGAGAGACAGCAACGCAAGGGAGAAAGCTTCAGATGCATTTCGAAAGCAAAATAGTAGCAGAAACATTAGCTAAAAATAGCAACAGCAAAAAACAAAAGAGAATTGGCCAGCAGAAAATGATGAGGAAACGAGCTGTCGAAACGCTCTCGACTATGGCTGAGCTTTGCTGGAGCTCATTTTGTTGCCTTTCTGCGCACACCCGCCCTCCTCCATCTTAGGCCGTCCAGCACACATACATACGCCTACCTTTCTCGCAGGTAGCGCCAGGTAGAGTGAATGATCGCGCCCGCGTTTCACCACGCAACCGCTGGACCACTATCACTTTCACGCCGCTGAACAGCGCAATACAACAAACATGGCCTACGGGGACAACCCCAAACATATGCTGTCGAAGCCATTTTGACAGCGAATCTCCCTTTTGGTTTTTTGCCTGTTGTTGTCTTATATTCTCCGGTGTGAACTGTGGCCGTTGGAGCAAGTTCTGGCATTTCCCAGCAGCTGGGAACTTCATCACCGAAAACTGTTCACATCTCAGCAAGAAACAGCACACCAAGACTTCGTCAGTTTTTAGTTGGAAACCTTAAAAAATAATGGGCAAGAAAGACGTTGGTCGGATGTTTCGGTTCTAGTCTGGTGATTGCTGCACCATCACAGGAAAAGAACAAGCATAAGAAGAGCGTTTCTTCTTCATCCTATCAAACACTGCAGCTTCCTCCCATCATCTCCACGTGTCATCTATGAAAAAAGCGACCGGAGAGAGAGAGAGAGAGGGAGCACGAGAGAGAACGAGCGAAAAGGTCCAAAACCAAAAAACGGAAAGTGTCGAATCACTATTACTTCATCTCAAGGCCAGAGCGGCTGGCCACCGACGAGCGCCGCTGACGTTGTGAGGCAAGAAAGCGTGTGGCGTCACACAACCATCATCCATCATCCGTCCGCTCACCCATCTCACCCTGCCCCGTCGGCCCATCGTTACCGTAGCTGAGTGAGTCGGCGCATTCAGCTAGGGTAGCTTTAAGCGTTTTATGTTAGGTCGAATCATCAAGGTAGTGTTGAGTGTGGTGTAAAGGAAAAAGGTTAATGATATTAATGGATGATACGTCACGCCATTGAGACGGTCTTCGGTGAATCGTTAGGTTTCGGTGCCAGTTGCACCAGGCACGGGTATCATGGTTCAGCTAGGGTAGCTTTAAGCGTTTTATGTTAGGTCGAATCATCAAGGTAGTGTTGAGTGTGGTGTAAAGGAAAAAGGTTAATGATATTAATGGATGATACGTCACGCCACTGAGACGGTCTTTGGTGAATCGTTAGGTTTCGGTGCCAGTTGCACCGGGCACGGGTATCAAATCCCTATCCAGGATTGCATCTGCTGTACTTTCGGACTAGTCTTGGCTTAACGACCTCGCTAGGTCATGCCGAAGTTCGATAGTGAAGTTCACCTCACTTCGAGGGAATAGCCCGGTCGAGATCTGATAGTTGGTCAAAGCCAGCCTGCTACGGGTAATTTATGTCAGGGAAGCCAGAAATTGCAGGACAAAAGATCCGTCCAGGTTATAGTCTCAAAGAAGAAGTCCTACAAAAACGAATGCATCAGTCCGATCGCAATGCGCACTTTGCACCTACAGACCGCAACTCAATGAATTTGGGTAGTACGTTGGCTGCAAGTCGTTTGCTTAAAGATGAACCAATTTTGGGCTGTCTCTCGTTCGCTTCTGCGAAAGCGTTTGGGCCAAAGAGGCGGAACGGATTAAACCAAATAGATTGGGTGAAGCAAAACAGCAACAGCAAAAGCTACACCATCCAAAGACGTTCGTCTCTGCGTCTACATTCGTACACGTATTTAACGTTTGTTTGTTTTTTCTCCTATCATTCGCTTCTGAATGAAATATTTTCCACACACTCTGTTGGAACGCGACCTCCTATACTTATAGCCTGTGTATTTTTTTCTCTCTCCCCCTTTTCTTTTCCTGTGCTGTGTTTCTTAGGGAAAAGTACCAAAAAGCACGACCCATGATAAGTAGTTTTGAGGAAATCGAATCGGAGCTGCAACAACCGCACGCGCCTCAATGCCGTTCAATGTTTGTGTTCGGCACGGGGAACACCAGCGATACACCGTGTCTGTGAATCGTAGCGCAAACGCACCATTCAAAACGCGCAACACCAGCCAGAAAAACAAGCAGCCCGAGCTAGTGTTGCCTGGACGGGATTTAAAAAGTGAGGAAAGAAAGCGTTGACAACCGAACCTGCTCTAGTCTCGACACGGGGTACCGGAAGGGAAGGAAGGTGAGGTGGAAGCATTACAGCACGAGAAGAAAAGCGAATGCAAATGTCCGTCCCGCTGCTGCCGTCGATCGCCAACACACTGCATCACCAACATCAACAACATCACCTTCATCACCATGTCATCGAACACTGACCTCAGCTTCGAATGGTCACTGCTCACCAAGAAGGATTACCGCAAATGGAACACTGCCGGTAAGTTTGCCGATTCGGACGCACCGTTTTATCACCCGGTGGTATCTCGCCAAAACTCTCGCCTCAACGCTCGAGGTTTAATAATTTCAGTTGCTTGGTGGAATGTCAACTCCTTTTCCTGTTCTGTTTTTTTTTTTTCGTGCGCTGTACGATAGTTTGACCTACCGTTTCTACCAACAGCACTAATCGTTTAATATCGTTTGCCTTGTACCGCTTGCCACCCCTTAATATCTTCCCCCTCTTGTACATATACATACCTACGACGAGTTAACCGGATCTGACCGCTCGGTCTACCTAAGACTTCAGTACATACTTCGTTGAAGGTTACTGTTTGCGAGGATCGCTTCCTAATTGTCTACCATAACGCTATATAACGTGTAACGTGAGCCTCGGTAGTAGTTGCTTAGCGTTAAAGATCACGTGACATGCGCGCAGATACGCGAAAACGAATCGACATGTTGGGATTGTGTAAAGCTTTTCTGTTTAATATCACCTCCAAAAGCTGTGTCACCTGGAAGCATGAACATTATTTGATCATCCAGTGTTGGACCAAGCGTGAGCACATCGGCCATCTTTCCCGGCTAATGGGTTGTGTCAACTGCAAACATCTGAAATCAGCACTGATCAAACAGATGGCATCATCATCGGCCATTGTGCTTGAAGTCTGTGGCACACGTTATATGCGTGTGACATCATCGAATGACCTTTGTGTTAAGGGTTTAGATATCTGGAGCCACCTTCAGCATCATTGTCGTCATTTTCGCTAATTCCTGATTAGCTAGAAACACCGGTTCTGGAGATCTGGATAATCTTTAACCCTGCTTTTTTTTAAGGCATCTGGCGAGGTGCTGTATAGCTATCGACTACCATCTAATCAACTGGGCGATTGCTGCTACTGCTGCTGCAATATAATTACACCAGTAATCAAATCTTTGCCCACTCATGCTTGGGTCGCATACGTTTCGCGATCCCACGGCCCGTTCACGAGCGATCGTCATTGGACGAGCACGAAGTGGACGAGAAAAATTGCCTGAAAGCAATTCGATTCGTACGCAACACACGCACACACACACACACACAGCTGCTGCTCACCGATCCGATTTGCAACATTCAACCGACAGGTATTGTGCAAAAACCCTCGATATGCTTGCTTAGCTCGTGATAAGATACCGATCTTGATGGAGACGGCCGTGTATACTAATGCTGCTGGCTCTGTGGTGCAACGGGATGTGAAGGCGAAGTAGACGGAGGAGGCAATCGCTCGCCAACGCACGACGATAAACGAAAGGGCAAGCGGAAATACTGGACCAAAGCAACAACAACAAAAATGACGTTAAACCTCACAGTCTACGCAAAACTGGGGCGTTTGATAGCGTTAAGATGATGGCCGCATTGTATTGTAAGGTAAAGCGAGAAAGAGACATAAAAGTATTTCTGCAGTTGCCAAGCCGGGTCACGGGAGAGAAGATGACGGCTGGGACGTTTAGGCGACACTTATCCGTCTGCTGAGATGATAACGAAATCGTTGCAATCAATGCACGGTTTGTCGCATTAGAGCAAAGAGCCATGAGACTAACCTTTCCGTGTGTGTGCAACAGAGAGAACGAGATATGGAAAGCGGTTTATTGGCTATCATTAATCAATTTGTGTTTAATAGTTTATGAAGTCATTTGTTAGGAAATTTCAAGTACTGTATGGCCAGATTATGCAGATTTAATGACAATAATTTGACAAACAAATCAGCAATTGCTAGTACTTCCAGTGTTAGGTTGCGCTGTGAAGCATTAGCCAAAAATTGTAGTCTAGAAGAAATTTTGAAGGCCGGTATGAAGGAAAAACAAACCCCAACCACCAAGAGCCTTCTCCCCCAGCGGCCAAACACAGCCAGGAGGGAAATCGACTTCATTTCCAGGAGGGTCGAGTGTGCGCATAGCTTACCTAGGCATCCCTCCGATGGTCCCTATCATCTGTCCTCGTATCGTTTCGCACAGGAAAGAAAAAGTGACCCTCGCAGAGTTAAAGGGCTCGGATGGGCTTCCATTAGGCATGCGTGGCACGCGCCACACGCACACACACACACACACGCGCGCGCAGTCCCGGATTCTTTGTGTGCGGTACTGGTGTACGGCACTCTGCCAAACACTTGCCAGTCTCATGCATACGTTGTTGAGTTCGCACCGTTATTGTTTGCTCGTCAGTTTGCCGTCCGTACGCGGTCAATACGGGCGAGATAATTACGCTGCGGTGAGCGACTACTTACCAGTATTAATTGTTTTTCTGTGTGTGATTCTGTGCGGTGAAGTTGGCTGGCTCAATATACTGCGTCCATCAACACCACACAACCAACCAGACTTTGTACGCACCGGAAGGAGACATCATCGAGAGCCAGAGTCTGACAGCAGAGGACAGTGCCGATGTGAACTTTCTTCTCGGTTCATCCTTGACGTTGTACGTGTGTTAGTGATAGTGGTTTTGGTTGTTTTTTTTTTGTTGTACTCCACCCTTTGAAAATTTAGCAGGCCCAAACATCACCGGCGAAAAGTTGACGGTTCGGGGGTTTTCATCCTGTTTGTTTGAAGCAATACCAAGACATTAAACTTCAGCCATCAAATCCGCAACAACAACACCTGCAGCCAGATTACTCTCCGTCTAAATCCGTATCCAATGGTGTAAAATATCCTTCTCCTTCTTGCTTTCTTTTACTACGCACCGCAACATATCCCTCTTGGTGAATGAACGTACCGTGTTTGGACATCCCGACCTCCACATTCAGCATAGACAGCATACCGATTCTTCGAGGCTCAGACACGGCGCCAGGACACCAATATCTCGTGAACTTTTTCGGCGTTTTAGAATAACCCGGGCGTTTTTTATTCTTCCCAATCACCGGGGGAAAACACACACACACACGCACACTCACGTCCTGTTCGGGGTTGGCTCTATCGCGTTCTCCTGGTGCCACGTATAGGAGAAAGGCAAACTTAAACTAAAAAATAGGGTGAAATTTAAGGCAACATTATGAGCGGCCTAGGGAGCGACTTGTTCGATAAGCATCTCGTCGACGAAAGCTCCCAGTACATGCTGGACGGTAAGTTTTGCTTTTGCCCACCCGACTCCGCTTCCACCTGTGTGTGCGCGCCTGCATGTCCTGTTTTTTGCGTATTTGTGAACCCTCCATCTGCTCACCACGAATCGTCATATTTTGTTGTCTGTTGTGTTGTATGCATAATCTTCTGGGACGTTTTTACCATTTTCTTTTTTATTTTGGCTTGGTTTCGTTTTGTTATTTTCCGGTTTTCGCTTGCTTGCTTGCGCATTCACATCATGTATTCTAATATAACTAATATCGACTCTAGCGCGAAATGGACAGTAATCTTCAGTTGTTTTTGTTTCATTATCGTCCGATAAAAACACATTGCACCGTAGATAGAATCGATACATAGGCGTATTTTGGGATGGTCTTGCCGAGTGAGTGAGTGAGAGAGTGTGTGGGTTTGCGGGTGTTCAGTTACTACCACATATAGCGTTGAGCCAAGCTACATTGCACATTGCACCCGAGACAGTTATTGATACACACAGGCAAGGGTTCGCTTTGGTTGCAAATCCGAGGGGACCAGTTGTTTCGAAACACATTATCATCAGATACCAAGTTTTTGTGAGGTTTGTTCGTCGGCGTAGCTTGCATAGCATGGCTTTTATCTATAATCTTCATTAGCGTTATAGAGCTTCATGAATGGTGCGAATTTAGTTGATGTCTACCACCTATATGTATTGCCATCTCCAAATATTGATGTGTGAATTCCTCCCGGCAGATTTGCAACTGGCAGCTGAACTTGGGAAAACGCTACTGGAACGAAATAAGGAGCTGGAGGTGACCCTAAAACACCACCAAAATATTATTGATGATAATGTGCTGGAAATAGAGGTAAGTACCCGACAAACTGTAGCCGACTGTAGCATGTGTAGGGCACAACATATAATGACCGTTTCTTTCACAATTCCAGTACTTAACAAAACAGAATGCTGCCCTACGCGAGGTAAACGACTCGCGGATGAAGATCTACGAGCAGCTGGAAGTGAGCATCCAGGATCTGGAGCGGGATAAGTATAAGCTTGCGCTCGAGTATCAGGCAGAGAAGAAACATGTTAAACAGTGAGTGTGTGCTAGCTGCTTGTGGCCATAGCAAAACTGTTGTATGCGATCGTATGCGCACATTTGTCCTCACGTTCCCGAACTGTTTGCAGGCTGTGTACTAATATTGAGAGCTTAGAAACCAAAGTAGAAGAGCTAACCCGATCGCTCGAGGACGCTCGGCGGCAGGCCGAAGCAGATCGTAGGACCAAAATAACGGAAAGGTTGGTTAGTCAGCAGCAGCAGCAGCAGCAACAACAGTCACCATCGCCCCTCGTGAAGCTCAATAGCCAAACCAGCCATCCATCGAAAGACGCCATACCTGTTGTTTCTCCACCAGAGGGCGATAGCACCAGCCGACAGATAGACGAATCCGTATGTTACTTGCCCCGAACGATAGCGCCCGCTGTGGAAATGTATCTTAACAACAGCTCTTTGCTTCTAGTGTCCACAAGTCAAACCATTGCTCTCTGCAACGGTAAACAACAGAGGTCCAGCACCAACGTCCCAGGAGGTTGATGATAATAACGACGAACGGGATGGTGGTGCCGGTACCGAAGAGCACACACTGAGCGAGGATAACGAGGAGGTGATGCATATTATGCAGGAGCTGCAGCGTACGCAAAAGTGTCTGCTATCCGAGCAAGGCAAGGTGGGCGAGTTGGAGGAGCAGCTAGCGGCGATTGTACAGGAAAATACGGCACTGCACACGAAGCTGTTGAACCGCTCGTCCGACATCAATTCGGCGCATGGCCAATCAATGCTGGAGGAGTTAAGGTATGCGGGCGACTCTTGCAGGGTGCTTACTGCGCACTGAAAACTAATTCCATTACACACGCCCTCTGTATGTGCAGGCAAGGTGGAAAGGTGTGTACCCGGTGTATGCGGGACCTGAGCGAACAGCCGGACAATGACTCCATCATCACCGGAACCGAGGACGACGATGCCAGCCTGATGGAGATGATGATGGACTTCCGAACTGGACCGAAGGTGTACCAGTCGTCTATCACGTTGCAGGTACCGTACCCCTGGGTGCAGCTCACAACTTTATATCCTTTGCAGCGCGCGCTCTCTCTCTCTCTATAAGCGGTCCTAGAATTGAACCGCGGCATATAATCTTTTGCTACATATATCTTTCTATGTCTTACATTTACATCTGAGGTAGCAGTTACGATTACAAGAGATCTAATGAACATTGATAACACAACTTTTTTGCAGAATCTTTCCTTCGTGTATCTTTCTCTCTCTCTCTCTCTCTCTCTCTCTCTCTCTCTTCCTCTCTCTCGCTATGTTTGTTTCTTTCTAAAACTATTATCACACAACTTGTATGATAGTTGTAAAACTTTTTCGCTACCCTGTTGCGATCGGTACTAATACCTGTAAGAAATAACCCTTTGCACTGTAATCTATATGTGTAAAATAGTAATCGCCAACCGTACAACTAGCAGTAACCCTAACTAGCTTTTGTACCACTACAACACATCCTCTGTATGTAGCACACCGCACTGTAGCCTCTTCTGCATGATTTCCCGAGCCTTCGAATGCTTGATTATTATGAGTCTTGGTCTGATGGCCGCCGTACTGGACTAAACTAAACACCCATCCCAAGTTGTCCAGATGCGACAAAGCACACACTCAAAACAAAAAAAAAAACAATCCTTCCACTTCATTTGTGTCATCCAGTTGACAGTGTTGTTTGTTTGTATTTTGTTCTATTTTGTTTGGTTGTTTTGTTTTGTTGTTTGCCATCTTATATCCTTATTTCTTTCTTTCTTTCTTTCTTTTTTTTGTTTCTTCCTCTTCTTCGTTTTCTTCTTCTAGGCCAAAACTTGCTCAATATGTGCACACTCATCTAAATATCTGCATGAGCTGCCCGTTAATATCGTTAGACTTTTGATCGAACTCTGGTTGCTCGTTGTCCGCAAGTTCACCATCCTTAAGCGGATGCTAAATTATATCTACCGGCCAGCGCTGCTCATACATCAGCTGATAAGCCTGCCAACGTACGAGCAGCTCGACTGTCTCTAGCATTGCCTGAGGGAACGCACAAAGCAAACAAAAAAACTAACCCAAAGCCCAGTTAAAAGCCGACGATTTCTTGGCGGATCCGATTTCTTTCCCCCAAAAAAAAAACAAACAAACAAACACCAAAAACGGGCCATTACTTATTGAATAGCTCAACTCACTGGACATGCACAGCTAGTGACATTGTTATCAAACACGTCTGTTACCGGTAAAGGCAAGGATATATTCAGGGTTACGGGTTACTACGAAGGGATAATGAATATTCCACCATGTACAAAGCAGCTCTTAAGAAATGTGCCGAATGCATCAGTAATTTAACTCTAGGAATAATGCCGTTGAGCGAGGATTTAACAAATTAATACCCCCTTCCCAGTTTCGGTAACTGACACAAAGCAATCCACAGCCGTGACTCGCAGTTGCATTAATACACTTGTTTAATTGTTTTACATCCGTGGATTGCTTTACTAATATAGACCGGAATTGCCTTAACCACACTATTTTGTTCCTGCTAGATCCTGGCTAGATAAGTATGTTTTATTGTGTAAAAAATGGTTTTGTATGTACGTATGTAAGTATGTAGTTTGTTGGCTAACTATTTGTTGTCTGTTTTAAGAATCGTACCGATGCTCACTTACATTTTGTTTTACTATAGCGTTTACTAATACTAAGCCAATACGTGTACGGGGTGATTTTGTAAAAATAAACAAAACAGAAAGAGAGTGAGAGGAAGAGTGAGAGAGAATCTTAAGGAAAAATTGTAAAAATACACACAAAATGACACTTCACCAAGAGAACGCGTGATTGGAATGTTCCCTATCTCTCCAGCGAAATAGACTGAGAAAGCTGCCAACGTTGAAGAGCTTCATTCTAATGTTCCCCTTCTCTGTGTTTGCAGATAAATCCGACGGAACCGGACAGCCTGGACCTTTCGGTAAGTGAAATTGCTGGCCCGACCAATCCCTACCGCGAGCTGGTAGAAAAGTACGAAGCACTGCTGGAGGTCCACCGTCAGCCGATCGTGCGCAAGGCAACGACGACAGCGGCCGGTCCAGCCACAGCACCAGTGCCTGGCTCCGGTAACAATACGCCCGTTGACAGCTGTCAACCGCAGCAGCTGTTGGGCGATTCGGTCGATGGTGAGCCGGGCCCGCGCTACATGGTCCAGTTCAATCCGGCCATCGTGAGCAGCGATGGCGCCCCGCAGGAGCGGCATCCGAGCGAGCAGCGCATCCGGGCGGCAGTGGCCGTCGCTGCCACCGAGTGCTCCGAAACGGAAACGGCCAGCTCGGGCTATTCGGACGAGGTGAGCAACAAGGCGACGCAGACGGACGAGAGCCCGCGCAACTTTCTCTGCACGATTGCGGACGGCAAGGACTGGCGGTTCTGCATCTACGAGGATGAGAGTGCGATCGATTCCCGGTTCCGGTTCAGTCCGGCGCACCGTGAGCTGTTCCGGGAGATATTTAGCGTGTTGCGCAAGGCGGCCGAAAATCGGGACGAGGGCGACCAGTTGCCGCTGCTGGACGACACGAAACCGGTCGGTGCGATAGTGGCGGGCAGAGATACCACCAATCCGGTACCGCCGGTAACGCCAGCGACCGAGGAACCGCCGGGCGGGTTCGGTATTGTGGAGGAGGACGAGGACGACGATGAGACGGTCAGCTTCATCTCGTCGTGCGCCGTCAGTGAACAATCGTTCGCAATGTCCGAATGCATCACTAAGTCAGAACGTCGCCGAATCGCTCGTCAAGCGAAGGCCGCCTGTCGGTATGGCGATGAGGAACCGAAACCGCTCGAGTCTAATCTTGCCGCCGAGCCGAACCAACGGCAGCCACTGCAGACACAGCAGCAGCAACACCAGCAACCGTATCAACCGCAGCTAGAGTACATCTCGGTGACGGTGAGCAAGCGCAAGTCACGCCGCCGAAGTCATCGGCGCGAGGCTAATCAACCGACCACACCACAGACGCCACCGCGTACCGGAAGCGCCCGCAAGAACCGGCCCTCCTTCCGACCGTGGAACCCGGAACGGGACGGTGCCATCGCTGGACCGGGCGAATGGAACGGTAACTCGATGACCGTCTACAACCGGGCCATCAGCAAACCTAGCTACAGCACGCCCGCCACACCACTCGACGCTGCCAACACGACCCAGCCGGCACCGCCGCCCAAGTCCCGACGGTCCGGCGACAAGAAACGGAACGCCTCAGGACTTCGCAACCGGTTCGCGGATCTAGTGGATAATGCGCTCGGGGACGATGCGGTAGAGTTCCAACCCTCGACAGCCTCCCAACATCTGCACAAACTACAGAAACTGGATCTCTCGTACGCGGAAGTGTTACGCCGTGCGGATGGTAGCAACCCATTCCCTGCCCGACGCCAGTACAACAAACAGCAGCAGCAGCATCAGCAGCAGTAAACCAGATCGACCAGATTCTGCAGCACTCGGGATGAAACAACACAACAACGCTAACAGAGGTACTGAGCATATAGGAACAACTGGCAAATAAACTTTTCTCCCCCCAAAATTGCGCTACGCAGTTGCGTTATATAAACTGTAAAACGATTTAGAATATAAATGCAAAACAAAAACAAAAAAAAACCCCAGGAGTTTGTGTGTTTTGTTTTTTTGTCTTCCTTTTTTTGTACGCCCCCAAGAGACTGTTGGTGGTTTTTATTATGGCGCAACATTACAACTGCCCAGAGGCACACTCCCTGCAAGTTCTCTGCATCTCTCTGCATCATGCTTTGCTAACAATTGCTTTTTGTTCCGTTGTAGTTGGTGGTGTTATGAGAATGTCACTGTGTATGTCATATATTTGCCCTCCAGAATAGCGGCAAGAAGTAGGCAGATTTTTTTTTTATCAAGGTTTTTTCTTTGTTTTTGTTGGCCGGAAGGTCGGAGAAGAAGCTTTCGTTCTATCTCGTTTGCATTTGCACTGACTCAGAACTAGAGACGAGAGAGAGAGAGCCAGTGAGAGAGAGAAAACAAATCTGTTGCCGAATGTCGCAAAATTCGGTCTGTAGGTTGCCGAGTACGTCCTGCTACATATACACACGCACACACACACACACATGAAAAACAGTGGTACGCCTATTCTCCACATTTCTTCCAGTTTGGACATTGCGGTTCTACGGGG
>KZ064617.1:2473-13331 GCA_002091835.1 Anopheles maculatus | reverse complement strand
CATTGCATTTTTGCCAATGTGTATGCTTTGCTGGCGGTAAATAGTTTTCGCTTTACACAACTTCCATGAAAGGGTCGTTGGCAGAAAGTTATACAAATTCTACTATATATTGATTTTTAATTTCAGTGATGCTAAGAGGAGGTGCTACAAAATTAAAATGTTTTTTTTTTTATATCCAGTATGACGGCTGTAAAATTAAAATGCAATAAAATATAATTTTAATTACGCTGCAATAAAGCTTCTCATTATCCCTTTTTGTGTGCATATTCGAAAGGTGTATTAATTAAGCAACATTCAAATATGTTTGACATGTAACAGCGGTAATAAAAATATTTTTTTTATTTATTTATTTTAATACCGGTCACCAAAGAAAAGATGAACAGATAAAAACAGAAAAGATAAACACACTACTAGCGTTATTCTGACGCAGGCAGTATAGGTTATGTAGTTAAAATGACACTAAAAGCAACAGAATTTAGTGTTTTTTAAGTTCTCCATACGCTCCTGAAATAGGTGATAAATCCAAATTGATCTTAAGGATCTCGGATAAAACCAACAGGATAAGTAAATTAATAGCGATCCTCTGCAGAGGGATGTAAACCACTGTAAAAAAACCTTCTAGAACACATCAGGTTCGCTTAGCGATGGTCTATTGCAATTTATTCGAACTCCAAAGGTCGTATTCGTGTTGGCGAACACGCTCTTGTAGTTCTTTTTTTATGTTCTGTTAACAACAAACAACATAGAGATAGCTATTATGTGTGTGTTACTGTGCGCTATCCAGTTTAAAACTATTGGGAAACCACGTGTCCTACCTTAAATGATGGATTACGAAATCTACCTGTTGCAGTTTGATGAATGGGATGTGTAATACCAAACGGATCAGTTATTCTTCGGGATGAACGTGTCTGTATGGTAAAATGCCCTTCTGATTTCATGCGACTAGAATGTGATGTCAACGCTGCTATGTCAATGAAGAGTACAATTTTTCAGGCAAACAACTACAATTTCATATAAAACATTCGTCGAACAAACAGCGAAATAATGCAAGAAATTTCAAGAGCCAATCCACAATCATCGATTAATCAGTAGTGAAAGATGGTACTGCGCTTACCTGTACACAAAACTAGCTATTCGGCAGAATGCGTCAATCAATGTCACTCGATTGATGGATTGATGCTGTAAAATGTAAACTATAGTCTGATTTGTTTATACTGAAGAAAAGTAAAAGGAAGAGCCACTAGAAAAGTTAATGGAAGGTTTTACTTACTCTTGAAGTAAATTTGGATGGGCGGTGTATACGATAGCGGCACCGATCTTCACACGGCAGGACCGGGGTTCGAATCCCGGCGGACGTTCGCAGGACTGACTATCAAGCTACGGGTAAAAACTAAGTCACAGAGAGCTAGCAATAACAGGCCAAGATCTCACGAGATTGTAGTGCCAAGAAAGAAGAAGAAGTAAATTTGTACTTCGAATGGCTAATATAAGTTGATGTTACCGATAGTTTAGATCAATAAGCATTAAAACAATATTTTTAAGTTAATGATGACTTAATGAAATGAATACTGTTGCTCTCATATTAATTTTTCGATTGCATGTTTCACATCCTGAACATGTTTGCGGAACACAGTTACTGTTAATACAAAATTTCTAAAGCTTTAACACATATTTACAAGCAAGGGCAATTAATTTCCCTTCAACAATCGACGTACAGCAAACCTTAGCACATTTTCACATTTTCCGTACCGTTTGCCGCACGCGAAATCGTTCTTTAGACGGCACGCACTGGCAAGGAAACGCGCTGTTCGCCTATCATAACAATCGCCCGACGCTCGAATGCTCAAGAAAAACAAAGCGCGAAAGCCTTTTCGCTGCAAAATCGTGCCATATCGCGGGGGGTATGTGCATAAGCGTCACAACGGAATGTGAAGGGAAACGATCGGCTGGCTGAATGTGAATGGTGTCGCGTCCAACCAGCCATTTGTTGTGCTAAAGCCTTCCTGTCCTGGGTACTGGTGCCAACGGTTCGTGCGGACGGGGACCGGGTGTGCAGAGTAAAAGAAAACAGAGAGTTTTAGAAAGCTTCTGCACGCACGGCGAGAGTGCTATCGCTGCCACAAGGTGTGGAAAATAGAGCGTGCGAGCATGAGAAAAACTGATCACGTAAGAGCAAATTTTGATGAGAGTGTGGAGAGCAAGATTCACCGAAAGGCTCAACTGCTCGAAAAACGGCCACCAACACCAGACCGTTTGTGGAACGGCATACATAAATCACCCCCTTAAATCGACCAGTATCAATCAACTCTCCTGCTGGGCAGTAATTAATAAACAACGCCGTAAAAAACGACATTTCGCTTCAACTCGCGTTCTGTTTGATGGAGGGTGGTGGCACGGTGAAACGGTGTCAATATTATGCCGGCTGGTTTTATGCTCTGATCATTGCATAACTTTTTTATCGCCGGTCGATCGCCGTAAACTGTACGGCCGCGCAGCAGCACGCCAACCGGGATTAACCGGTCAATTCGTGGTGTAACGTAACGGGCTATGTGGCGAACGGCTTTCGAAGGTGTAGCTGCAATTCGGCAAAGCTTACAGTCAATCAACACCCGGGGACTTTGGGAGCAAATGGAAATCCCCAAATTAATTAACTGAATTCTCATGCCAAACCGTCCAAAAGTTCCATCTGTCCAGCAGACAGTGCCACAAGGGCAGGTTGTTAAAAAGTTCAGAAAACTCGTGTTTGCCTTTAGTTGGGCCGTAGCCAAAGGTGATTCCCAATGGGCGGTATGGTTTTTAAGGTTGAAAAACAAATTTTCAATTAGGAATCAACCTCCCAATTGTTCGCTTTGCTCATATGCTCAGATATGGGCTGGGGTGGGGGGTGGAAAAAGAAACCGAGGGAAGTTAAAATGGCACAACAACTGGCCAACTGGTAACCTAGGGGGCCAATACATACTCATTTCTTTTATCCTACGGGGACACTCGTTTTCCTCATTAGAAAGGTGTTGCCTCCTACGGAGTAAGTGAAGTAACGCAATAATAATTTACATCAATATACACGCCTGCATAGCAAGCATCGTCTGGTTTACCACCGTCATCCGTTACGAAGCGCCTGAAACTCGATCCTGTATGAAGGACGAAGCTTTTGTCTGTTGGGGAAATATCTCACAAAGTGCTTTCCACTTTCCATCAGCATGTTGAATTACAATTACTCGTCCGGCAACCACCGGCGACGGAAGGTTCGTCCATCCTCTGCCGTTCATCTCGCAAATATGGTTGGCTAAGGCTTGCCTCTTAGCTGCCCCTCACTGAGACAGAGAAAAATGATCTGTTTGATTAAATATTCAACAAGCTGCATGCGGCTGACCCGATAGCCCACGTTCGTTACCGGAAGACGGATGCTTCGGTTCACCCGGTTCACCGGATTGCCTGCTGCCCGGTTATCCGAGCGTGGGTATGAATCTTTGCCGATGCACACAGGATTTATTTGAACGTCTGTCGCTTTCCTAATGGCCGCAAGGAGACGGGCACACGGGTGTCGTTGTGTTGTTGCTGGCAGCAAGGGTGGAATACATTTCGTGATTGGCAGGGATCCAAGCGAGCGTGTGTGTGTGTAGGTGGACCAGAAGGACGTCCGTTGTTGCGGTCCGATGAGCCTGGGGTGCGTTCGGTGCTAGTAATTGATGGGCGGCAAGCCGGCATGCAAACTGGGCACCTGTAAGTCAGTGCTACGCTGCCCGCAGCTATATCCGATAATCGGGTGATTAATCCTACGGACAGGTGAAAAGATGTCCTTCGTCCCTGAAAATTGCCTTACTAATTGGCGAACTTCATTGTGCACACGTGTGCGTGTGAGAGTATGTGCGCCAGTTTTTTTTTTCCTGTCCTGAACAAATAAACACACATTCAGACACGGTGCATAAAGCGGCAGCGGCAATCAGATTAAATGAAAATTTTGCTTCATTACGAAAATTCTTGAGGCGGTAGCGATATTTTTAACATACATCGGGGGGAATTCTTTACCAACAATCCACAAATTACTAATAGTCCGATTTCACACTAGATAGACCGAAGGTCAATTTGCAGTATAATCAGGCTGGTTTGTTCTCAGAATCGGACACTAAACGCTCATTTGACTTATTTCAAAGCGTACACGTTCGTCAGGGGATATCCTGAGTGAACCAGACCAATTAGAGTGCGCTCAGCTACAATCATGTAAAACGATGTTTATACCCTTAAGCCACCAGTGTCTGGCGATGGTATTCTCATCGTTTGAAGGGCAGGAAAGCGTTTGACATAGAAAGAAACCACCACCACCAGGTCCATCATGTAGCATAGTGTGTTCATTAGCCGACCTTTTGTTCAGTGCGCTCAGCTACAATCATGTAAAACGATGTTTATACCCTTAAGCCACCAGTGTCTGGCGATGGTATTCTCATCGTTTGAAGGGCAGGAAAGCGTTTGACATAGAAAGAAACCACCACCACCAGGTCCATCATGTAGCATAGTGTGTTCATTAGCCGACCTTTTGTTCAGGACAATTTGTGCACACTTTATCTTTTGCAATTCTAATACGATTGACTGACCAGAAGTATTACACCTGAGTGATTTGTTGTGCTAAAGCCTTCCTGTCCTGGGTACTGGTGCCAACGGTTCGTGCGGACGGGGACCGGGTGTGCAGAGTAAAAGAAAACAGAGAGTTTTAGAAAGCTTCTGCACGCACGGCGAGAGTGCTATCGCTGCCACAAGGTGTGGAAAATAGAGCGTGCGAGCATGAGAAAAACTGATCACGTAAGAGCAAATTTTGATGAGAGTGTGGAGAGCAAGATTCACCGAAAGGCTCAACTGCTCGAAAAACGGCCACCAACACCAGACCGTTTGTGGAACGGCATACATAAATCACCCCCTTAAATCGACCAGTATCAATCAACTCTCCTGCTGGGCAGTAATTAATAAACAACGCCGTAAAAAACGACATTTCGCTTCAACTCGCGTTCTGTTTGATGGAGGGTGGTGGCACGGTGAAACGGTGTCAATATTATGCCGGCTGGTTTTATGCTCTGATCATTGCATAACTTTTTTATCGCCGGTCGATCGCCGTAAACTGTACGGCCGCGCAGCAGCACGCCAACCGGGATTAACCGGTCAATTCGTGGTGTAACGTAACGGGCTATGTGGCGAACGGCTTTCGAAGGTGTAGCTGCAATTCGGCAAAGCTTACAGTCAATCAACACCCGGGGACTTTGGGAGCAAATGGAAATCCCCAAATTAATTAACTGAATTCTCATGCCAAACCGTCCAAAAGTTCCATCTGTCCAGCAGACAGTGCCACAAGGGCAGGTTGTTAAAAAGTTCAGAAAACTCGTGTTTGCCTTTAGTTGGGCCGTAGCCAAAGGTGATTCCCAATGGGCGGTATGGTTTTTAAGGTTGAAAAACAAATTTTCAATTAGGAATCAACCTCCCAATTGTTCGCTTTGCTCATATGCTCAGATATGGGCTGGGGTGGGGGGTGGAAAAAGAAACCGAGGGAAGTTAAAATGGCACAACAACTGGCCAACTGGTAACCTAGGGGGCCAATACATACTCATTTCTTTTATCCTACGGGGACACTCGTTTTCCTCATTAGAAAGGTGTTGCCTCCTACGGAGTAAGTGAAGTAACGCAATAATAATTTACATCAATATACACGCCTGCATAGCAAGCATCGTCTGGTTTACCACCGTCATCCGTTACGAAGCGCCTGAAACTCGATCCTGTATGAAGGACGAAGCTTTTGTCTGTTGGGGAAATATCTCACAAAGTGCTTTCCACTTTCCATCAGCATGTTGAATTACAATTACTCGTCCGGCAACCACCGGCGACGGAAGGTTCGTCCATCCTCTGCCGTTCATCTCGCAAATATGGTTGGCTAAGGCTTGCCTCTTAGCTGCCCCTCACTGAGACAGAGAAAAATGATCTGTTTGATTAAATATTCAACAAGCTGCATGCGGCTGACCCGATAGCCCACGTTCGTTACCGGAAGACGGATGCTTCGGTTCACCCGGTTCACCGGATTGCCTGCTGCCCGGTTATCCGAGCGTGGGTATGAATCTTTGCCGATGCACACAGGATTTATTTGAACGTCTGTCGCTTTCCTAATGGCCGCAAGGAGACGGGCACACGGGTGTCGTTGTGTTGTTGCTGGCAGCAAGGGTGGAATACATTTCGTGATTGGCAGGGATCCAAGCGAGCGTGTGTGTGTGTAGGTGGACCAGAAGGACGTCCGTTGTTGCGGTCCGATGAGCTGGGGTGCGTTCGGTGCTAGTAATTGATGGGCGGCAAGCCGGCATGCAAACTGGGCACCTGTAAGTCAGTGCTACGTTGCCCGCAGCTATATCCGATAATCGGGTGATTAATCCTACGGACAGGTGAAAAGATGTCCTTCGTCCCTGAAAATTGCCTTACTAATTGGCGAACTTCATTGTGCACACGTGTGCGTGTGAGAGTATGTGCGCCAGTTTTTTTTTTCCTGTCCTGAACAAATAAACACACATTCAGACACGGTGCATAAAGCGGCAGCGGCAATCAGATTAAATGAAAATTTTGCTTCATTACGAAGATTCTTAAGGCGGTAGCGATATCTTTAACATATATCGGGGGGAATTCTTTACCAACAATCCACAAATTACTAATAGTCCGATTTCACACTAGATAGACCGAAGGTCAATTTGCAGTATAATCAGGCTGGTTTGTTCTCAGAATCGGACACTAAACGCTCATTTGACTTATTTCAAAGCGTACACGTTCGTCAGGGGATATCCTGAGTGAACCAGACCAATTAGAGTGCGCTCAGCTACAATCATGTAAAACGATGTTTATACCCTTAAGCCACCAGTGTCTGGCGATGGTATTCTCATCGTTTGAAGGGCAGGAAAGCGTTTGACATAGAAAGAAACCACCACCACCAGGTCCATCATGTAGCATAGAGTGTTCATTAGCCGACCTTTTGTTCAGGACAATTTGTGCACACTTTATCTTTTGCAATTCTAAGCCACCAGTGTCTGGCGATGGTATTCTCATCGTTTGAAGGGCAGGAAAGCGTTTGACATAGAAAGAAACCACCACCACCAGGTCCATCATGTAGCATAGTGTGTTCATTAGCCGACCTTTTGTTCAGGACAATTTGTGCACACTTTATCTTTTGCAATTCTAATACGATTGACTGACCAGAAGTATTACACCTGAGTGATTATGAAGTCGCAATGGTATTGTTTATGCATGTTGTGGAGTGCGGTGCAGATAATGGAGCAGGTGTCAACCGAGACACAAACCACAAACCATTATGAGGAGGACTGTTTTTGGTAGAACTTTTCTTTAAATAGAAGTAAATGGTTATTAACAAATAAATGGTTGGGGCGGCCCGGTGGAAGATGCGACAGCGGCACCGGTCTTCACACGACAGGACCGGGGTTCAAGTCTCATCTGGGCCGTTCCCCCATAGTGCGGACTGACTATCCAACTATGCGGTAATAATAAGTTTAGTAAGTCAGAAATGGCAGGCATGACCTAAGAGGTCGTTAAGCGAAGAAAGAAGAAGAAAGAAGAGAAATGGTTATTAATTATGGTTTACGTTTATCTTCTTCTTAGCTAAGGTACACAGATGAACTATGATTCTTTTCGTCACTAATTACTTGATCTACATTGAACTACAATACTCGACATATGTATAACATAAGATTCTTCAGTTTGAACATACATCGCGTCATAGTACCTTTGCTTTGCATATAAATAAACCGATTTATTGGTATTTAAGAAATTCATGTAAACTGTTGTTCGATGAATAACATGAATAAATTAAATTAATTTTTTTTTTTTAATTCAATTAGAACGGCCAGGCCGTATTGCTAAAATTAAATTATTAAACGCATGTTAAATATGTCAGTTTGACTAGTTGATTGTTAGTATTGTAGTATCATAACCATCCTTCTTTTTTTATTGTTCATAAAAATATATTATAATTCTATAACATATAAATGTAACTTTCCATTTTCTAAATAATTATTCAAGCACCATTAATTATTTAAATGAATGCTTTGTACCGTGTCTGGAAAATGTAAATGGAAGGGTTTTATATCCATTTTCATTGTTAATCTTATTTAAAAACGACACAAAAAGATGTACACTTAATTAAAGGAAATGGACTGATTTTTTAATGCGGCAAATACTTTGGAAAAGAGATAATAGTAATAAAATTATGCTTTACTTTGCTTTACTGCCACGTTTCACGTTTACTCAGAAAAATAAAAACGTATATAAAAAACTTATTTCTTGACACTGGGCGGGTCAGTTTGCATTTATCTCTTCCGGGTAATCCTGGTAGTTTACTATCATCGCATTTAGTTTACTACCACCTGTGTAAAAAGGGATCCCGGAAACGAATCCCCTCTGACAGGTTGCATACGAGAAGCGTGTTATTTCTCTAAATCCTTCTCATTACCCGAACGGTATTTTTTTGTTTTTCTTCTTCCATATAATTTGTTTCCCCGGCCGAGATTAGTTCTCGTTTGGAAAAGCATTTTCATTGTTTTTCTTTTTTTTATCTGTAAAACGTTCAGCAGCACGGTTACGGCGTATGATGCGCGTAGAAGCGGCATTATATATCGGTTGGAAAAGCATTTTCATTGTTTTTCTTTTTTTTATCTGTAAAACGTTCAGCAGCACGGTTACGGCGTATGATGCGCGTAGAAGCGGCATTATATATCGCCAGTGTCAGTGGAATTTATTGTCTCAATCGAAGCCGGAAGCAAATCGGAAGAATCTGGGTTAAACTCGGCAAAGCAGGTTCAAATATCGAATTGGCAAGACTCCGGCTTCGAAGCAAGATTGATGGAGATCATTTGCATTGATTGTACGGAACCGCTCGGCCCCGGGGGTTTGGTTACTTTGGCCCTTTTCGGTTTAGAGGCACTTCCAGGTCGCAAAACGGGTAGATTCATCTATCGCAGCGGTAGAATTTGATTTCAGGGAAAATGGATTGACTGTTTCGGTGGAAATAGTCCAGCAGTCGGGCGGAGATCCAGTGTGCTTGCGTCCATCGCCCACGATAGGGCAGTATGGTTCCGTTGTTAAGTTGTCCGGTCGATCGATAAATTAGATAAATGCAAAAAGCGGCCTCCTTTATTCATTCGCAATAATTTAATGTGCCCCTACGCTACGTAAACAAATACCGTATTGATCGAGATTTTATCGCGAAACCTCTACCCAGGGCCGTGGATTGGTGCTGCAGAACCGTCCCAATGCTGCAGTAGTTTTATCTATGATGGAATGTGTCGTCCTGTCCTTTGTGGACAAACAAGCGCAGTGCTTGAAAAGACCCTTGGTCCGGTGGTCTGGGACGGGCAGGTAGCAACAAGTTGCTATTTTTGTTATATTATGTCGCAAACGGATGGTAGCTGTGAGTGTGAATTAAATCCAGCGCAGTATGTGGTGTGATTCGAACATTTGTTTACGTTAGCGGATTTGGGCTAGATTTCATGATGCAGCGAGAGTGGTTTAATGTAGTTTCAGTTAAGATTGTTTTTTTTTCACACAATAAACACGTTAAGGTGTAAGTGTCAACTGTTTTCATTCTGTATTGTCATACCCGGTTTTGCATTTTGTACCGAGATAAAGCATAAAGCTGCTTTGGTTTTGTACGTGTTTTTTTTTTGCACGACAATAACAATCCTCGTTGGACTGATAACGATGATTACTCTCATAGCAGGGTACAATTAAAAACGATAGTGTTTAATGTGATGCAAACGAGTACCAGGGGAGTTGCGTTGCATTACGAACCGATTATCCGCTGGACACCATGCTGAGCTGTAAAACAATATTTTCCCGTGGGATAAAAGAAATGAGTATGTATTGGCCCCCTAGGTTACCAGTTGGCCAGTTGTTGTGCCATTTTAACTTCCCTCGGTTTCTTTTTCCACCCCCCACCCCAGCCCATATCTGAGCATATGAGCAAAGCGAACAATTGGGAGGTTGATTCCTAATTGAAAATTTGTTTTTCAACCTTAAAAACCATACCGCCCATTGGGAATCACCTTTGGCTACGGCCCAACTAAAGGCAAACACGAGTTTTCTGAACTTTTTAACAACCTGCCCTTGTGGCACTGTCTGCTGGACAGATGGAACTTTTGGACGGTTTGGCATGAGAATTCAGTTAATTAATTTGGGGATTTCCATTTGCTCCCAAAGTCCCCGGGTGTTGATTGACTGTAAGCTTTGCCGAATTGCAGCTACACCTTCGAAAGCCGTTCGCCACATAGCCCGTTACGTTACACCACGAATTGACCGGTTAATCCCGGTTGGCGTGCTGCTGCGCGGCCGTACAGTTTACGGCGATCGACCGGCGATAAAAAAGTTATGCAATGATCAGAGCATAAAACCAGCCGGCATAATATTGACACCGTTTCACCGTGCCACCACCCTCCATCAAACAGAACGCGAGTTGAAGCGAAATGTCGTTTTTTACGGCGTTGTTTATTAATTACTGCCCAGCAGGAGAGTTGATTGATACTGGTCGATTTAAGGGGGTGATTTATGTATGCCGTTCCACAAACGGTCTGGTGTTGGTGGCCGTTTTTCGAGCAGTTGAGCCTTTCGGTGAATCTTGCTCTCCACACTCTCATCAAAATTTGCTCTTACGTGATCAGTTTTTCTCATGCTCGCACGCTCTATTTTCCACACCTTGTGGCAGCGATAGCACTCTCGCCGTGCGTGCAGAAGCTTTCTAAAACTCTCTGTTTTCTTTTACTCTGCACACCCGGTCCCCGTCCGCACGAACCGTTGGCACCAGTACCCAGGACAGGAAGGCTTTAGCACAACAAAT
>LULA01017565.1:0-13358 GCA_002091835.1 Anopheles maculatus | reverse complement strand
ATTATTCGCCATTGCAGAGGTGTCAGGCGTTCCCTGCATTCGCTATCTGCAGCAATCGCTTTCATGTTAAAATTGAATAGTTAAAAGTGGGTCAAAATTTATTTAAAGTAAAAATCAAAAATAGTGTGAAATATCAGCCTTTTACAAATGAACGATAACAAAATTAAAAAAATTAACATTAAGGACATTAAGAAACGATTAATACATGGAAAAAGAGAATATCTTATTTTGGAACGTTGGCAGAATCAAATACCGGGATTGGGATATAGCTAGAAACGGCGTATGGCAGCTAAATTTTATACAAATAGTTTTGATACGGAATAAATCAAGAGTCAACAGTTCATCACGTATTGCTAAACAAAATCGATCGAAAATAGATAACAAACTTGTCAAAATATGGCATTATTGGCTGTCTCGGCTAACATACATTGCATACAATGCATTTATGAACACACAATAATTGGAACTACGAAACGATATAAATGATTATTTCTATTCGTAAATGCTGTCAAAAAAAAAAACAAAACACTCTTCAAAAATGGCTTACAGTAAAACAGATTGTTTATCTTGTAGAAGTATGTTAAAGATAAGAAGCTTTTCTATGTCAATTGAATCCCTTATATGATAAAGCCGTTGCCTCTAACCACAGTTCCTAGCTATGTTTACAATTTCCTTCTGTTGTTGTTCACCATGGCAACAAACTTGCGAGTAGTGCGCGATATTGCTCTGACATATTATTAAACCGTCCAAAGTCTTTTAAATGTGCTAATTGGGATGCCTTCATACTTTCTACCTCTGGGCGATTGGCAGACATTTTCACACATTCTGCAAAAAAAAAAAAAACCTTCGCCCCACACTACGCCCGGATGCACAGGATGCGCCATGTTCTTAAAACATTGTTTCGCAGTACATTATTTCAGTGTCAAAATTTGGTGCACGTGGATGAGTGACCGTAAGCGCAAGAAGCAATTGCATTCCCGTTCTTCCACGATGCTGGAAGGTGCCAAGCCGTTCACAGTTTTGCAGAGATGAAAAGTAACCGTGGTAGTAGTGTACAGCTGAACGACAGGACAGCAATGAGAGCTGAAAAATGGGTATGCAAATTATAGTAATCAGCCGCACCACATTCTTCGGATGCGTTTCTTGAGAGGAGAAGTTGTTTTTTTTTTCATTTTTCTACATTATCCATTTTACACTGGGCCGCCGTTAATTAAATGATATCACCTTACAGCCTAAGCTTTATTTCAGCAATCGCTTCCACTTGGGCAAACTTCAGAATGATGGGCAGAATTCCGCTTCCAAACCTTCGCCGCGTTACCGCTGCCGGATGATACGGATCGTCCGGATCGGTTCTTTGGTTCACGATCGCTAAGGTGAACGCACTCTGCGTGCCGAGTGTTTTGACATCGAACGAAAGCTGATTAATCTATCTTTGCTTCATCTTGGCGGCGAACTTCATCGCTTCACGGGCACAGAATTTATCTAAAATCCTTACAGTTCTCCAGAATCAACCTTTCGCGATTCTTGATTCTGTGAACTAGCGGACCCTAGACCGATGGAATCTATTTCGATCTCTAGGTTCGATCGGTCCTACGCTACGATCTGAAACGTTTGCGACAACTTCAACGCGATCTGAACGATGGCGCTTACCGCACACAAGGAGGTAATGCAGCAGAGACCCCGGGAGAGGAAGAGAGAGTAATTAATTTTTTTTCGCTTTCGCCCGGACGATACATCGCTTATATGAACGCTTCTCGCACGTAATTCGCAGCCGGTCCAGATGTACTGTCTTGCCCAAGGGCAACGTACCTGAGGCTCGGCGTGTTTGTGCGCATGTTTGTGGGAGGTGGACGATGCTGCTTTTTTTGTGTCTCATGATGCCGCCCCACAGTCACGACGATTCTGACGATACTGGGACGATCGCGACAGAATATCCTAATGGGGTGAGTGGCTAAGATAGCGGCCGGTGGTCACCTGAGCTGATGGCGAACCGACGCTAATTTCAAGATTATTAGTCCCACCCATTTGAGGTGAATCTTCTCGCTATCGCCATAGCTACCGGCTAATGGAGTCATTACCGTTCCGGTAGTTCTAGCCGGCCGAGGCAACGAAAGCAACAGTCTCTCTAAATGCGCCATCAGCACCGTACGCCATTGCTAGATGACCCCCGTCGAAGGTGTAAGTGAGCGAATTAGCCGGTCGGTGCTTTCGACCGTTGACGCATCCGATTGCGATCGAACTGCGGAATTTCGATTCTCGTCAACGGTAGGTAAAAGGCAGAGGGAAAGACGGACGTTAGGGAAGGCAGGGTTGGTTTAATGACGCATTACACTGGCAGTAAATAACTTTATCGTGCGGATAATACTGAGCGCTAGGGTTGGCAGAAGGTTGCCGTGAGAACACTTTCGTCGTAATTCTAAGATCGAATGAGTGTTGTGGAAAGTTTTAATGCGAATTGACGCGAAGAACGAAGCGATTGGATTGAAAGTAAAAACTGCCGGAGAAGTCGTTCTTTCAAACTTTTTTTTGCAGATCTCTAGTTTTACCAGCCAAAGATTAAAACGGTTTCCTCGAAAACACCAGAAGATCTTGCTGTTGGCATGAGAGCGTGAGAAGGCCAAAGGTGGCGCTACGATCGTTAGCGATCGATATGTCACAATTTACTAACGCACGCTAAACGGTTGTGTGGTCGTAATGGTACACCGAATACTCTCCATCGCTACTGCATCGTGCTCGTGGACAGTGTAATTAAATTTTAATTAGGAAGTAATTTTACCCACATCGCCCACACGATTCTCCCATTTCGGAGGCAACGCAGCACGGTAGCTGGTGGAAGCGTCCCGAAGTGCATTTTTGTCATTTACGGTGCGGTTGCGTGCTGAATTGGTTTCAGTTTTAGGAAGGTGGCCTATTAAATAATCGTCCACCAGACCATTGGTGGTCTCTGGTGGAAGTTCCATTTATAGTGCGCATGAACATGGCATCGATAAGTACACGGTAGCAATGGTCGATGTGTACGCACGCACGCAGACACTTATGGTCGGATTTCCTTCCTACGAATATCATCGATAAGTGGATGTTTTATAAATTATATAATAGAAAACGTTCGTGCAAGTATGTACGGTTTCTATGTGTTAATATAATAATTACCACAGTCCTTTACACAACTATACGAATGAAGTGTTTATTGAAAATAAAACCAAATTTATAAATATTATTATATATTATGATACAATATTTATTACACTATATACTTATTTTCAATAATTTAACTTTATTAAAAGCCTCTGGAATATCCTAGCAATGGAGTTTTTGTGGTTGATATAAATAATTCTTGTATGTTTATTGTTGTACGTACTTCCATGAGTTAGAACACAAGGTTTTCGAAGTGGTCTTTTAAGTCTTATTTTGAAGATGTGACACTCATAAGAGGCTCGAAAAATGTATAAGCGTAGAAGATGTTGGAAAATACCCAACATACTTCGCGCTTCGTAGCTAAAACAAATCGAAACATTCATATGATTATAACAAGATACATATTTCAGATAAGGTAAAACAAAATAGCAAAATTAATCTTATTATTGGCTAGGCTAGATTGATATAAACAAAATTGTGACAAACTTTTTTCGAGAGAAACAGTTTATTTTCTTTTAAATATTCAATTACATTTTTATCAGACAGTAGGAACAGTTTTGATTTATTTTTAAAGTCATTTATATAGTGTATGTAAAATTCTGAAAATATGTTTAATTTATTTAGAGCTTTCCTAGAACATAATTTTAATTTGTATCTTCTAATTAATTTTTGAATTCTCTTTTCATTTATTTTCAAAAAACAAGATGTTTGAAAAGTTCTGTTAAGGACTGCATAATAAAAATATTTATGGCAAACGTGTAAATAGTTTGAGTATGAACGGCAAAAACCTTAAAAGTATAATAAAAAAGAAAGAAAGAAATATACTCTACTTCATGTACGACGAGGATCAAGCGATAATGATCAATGGACAAGAAAATGTAAGGCATAAAGTTTCACAATACCCGGCTACGATGTAACCGACCGCTCTATGTAGGTGTCAAACGTTGCCAAATTCGAACTACTATTTAACTGCATAAAATTCAGCTCACGTATGATTCCGATACCGATCACGACTAGCAATGACGGACTGGGGCAAACGGACTCGGTGTCCGTAGTTCGTGCGTAACCATCATCCTGATTACTCGCGTAATTAGACTACCCGTGGAGAGTTACTCGGCTGCCATTTGCCAGTACACTCGGTGACATTTCCAACTTTGTAGACGATGGGTTTTGTTGGGAAATACTTGTGTTTGATTTGTATTACGTCAGATAGTAGGTGTCAATGTAATGTTAAAAACACAAAGTTTGACTGGTTCAAGGTTGCTGTTCATGTTTAAACAATGAACCAACATGATGTCATACAAACAACAGCGGTGATTTGGTTGTGAGGCATTCATTTGCTTTGTAAACGTGGAAATGTAAACTTCACGTCGATTTGGTTTATGCTTCCTGATGCTACTTTTTACCGATAATGTGTTCAAAGCTATGGAGCATCGGATTGATTTCTATTCTTCCACTTGGTTAATTGATAGCCGTTTCCTTGGAACATGACTTTTTTCAGCCTAGATCACTCCATCGAAACATCGTTCATGTTTGCATGCATGAAACCATGTTTGGTGTTATGTTATTGTTTCCCCCAATGTATAGAGTCTCTCTTACTGCACTAGTTGTTGTATTGTGCGGTTGACTGCGGAGCAATTTCTCCCTTGCTTGTACTAAATGCAACTCTCTTTATGTACGCTGAAGTTCGTTTTTGTTTTAATTACAGCACGTAATGCGTCCCTATACTGCAAACTGTCACCACAAGGCCACAAGGTTGAGTAAGCCGTCCAGCGACACCTACTCAAGGAAGTCTAGTGAGCAGTAGTATCTGCCCGCCCCATTCATGCCACACAGCCGCGTAATGGTTAGGCGTTACTTTAACTTCATCCCAAAGCCGAAATAAAAACAAGCTTTTTCAACCGATAGCGGTAGGACTCCTTTCTCCACGAGTGACTTCCACGAGTGAGCCCTCGGGGGCTTTCGATCGATGGCCGTTTGGCCAACAGGCAGTGCACAGTGAGACCGAGACACTGTCCCACTGGCTGGCTGTCCCATTCGCTTTTGGTAAGCGCAACCTATCGGACAGCATCTACCTCATCTTTCCTTCCGGTGCCACAGTCACAGGGCTAGCCCGTCGGCAGTTCAATGACTTTCTAATTCACCGACCGGACCTAGCACGCGCTGCCTGGCTCGGTTGGTTCGTTTTCGATCTCTTTCTCGCTTGTCGCTCCGTAAGCAAGTAGGCATTGGACGGCGGCTACTAAGGGAATGTTTTGGGATGTGTGTGGAAGGAATTCTCTGCATACTCTCCAGGTGAGAAAAGCGAGGTGGGCAAACACTTTCCTAGAGTGCCTAGTGGTAGAACCAGGATGCATGCACACACAGTAGATTAGACGCTACCATGCCGGCCTTTAGTAGGCAAGATAAAGCAGCAAGGAAAAGCGACGAGGAAATGCGGATTATGCATTCACGTAATGTGACATGCGGATCGTCTGCATACTGCTTCCTTAAAGCCGAACTCGTTCGGCTTAGAGCTGCCCACAGTTTGTGCACGGTTCTTCTGCAGACCCGCTCATAAAACGCAACGCCGGCATTTCTCAGTCTCGCGGGCCTGGGAAAGGCCAGCTCGCCACCGATTGCACCGGTTTTGGTTGGCGAAGAGAAATCGAAGATGATAAATATTAGACAAAACCGCGAGCCACCTTTCTCGCGATTGTGATGTACGGTTGCTTTCGGTACGGTATGGAGATGTGAGGCCTTATTTTTCCATCTCACACCGTCCCCGGTTCATGTGGCGAATGGGTTCGTGCGGTGAATTATGCGACATGCTCACGTCATGGTTGCCCCTACCTACAGTGAGCAACAAAAAAAAAAAAGGTTTGATAGTGTAGCGAAAGCGCGAACCCGCAGTGTGGGACGTTATCAGTGATCTTTGCGTGTTGCAAATTAGCCGACGATCAGATGCATAATCGTGTCAAGCTGGCAAATTCGAGAGCCTGGGGCCTTCGAAGTCCCGACTGCTTGATTAGATTGACCTATGGCTTTCTCCTGTTGATTAGTTTGCTGTCGTTTAGTTGTTTGGTTTGGTGCCTCATAGATTGAGTTGAGGGTTAGCTTTTTGTCTTTTCTTTCTGCAGCGTAACAATTAAAACAAAATGTCGCGCGTTTTGTAATTTGTTTGATAAGAGATCGGAGACATCCAAAAGATACACTGTTTAACTTCCTAATTAGTGATAGTAATCGAAGCGTTTTAAAATGATTATTTTTTTTACATCTGTTGCATGACATCGGGATAGGTTAGAAAAGAAAAAAAGTAAGAGTGTTATTTTCTTTCTAAAAACGATCATATCAACCCTTTCAAACATTGTTTACCTTTAACATAACGATGAAAAATATAATTAGTACGGGTATGTTATTGCTAACCGGCAGTATGTGAAAATGTTAGCCACACAAATGCACACACCGACGATGTCAATTAACAGTTTTCGTTTCTATACAATGTTGCGGCAACAGTTTTACAGCATGTGCGCTGACCGGGAGCTTAGCTCGGCATCCGGCTAATCTGAGGTGCAAGCTTGATTCAAACTGGACTGCGGCGAAACGAAAGACTTCAACGGGAGAAGCGAGGAACCTTGTTTCCGTTTTACTTTAAAGCGAAGGAAGTTACTGGCGAAGCAGTTACATAAGTCGTGGTTTTGGTGTAGCAAACAAGTCAAATTGATTGAATGTTTACATTTTAAAACATTTGTTACATTTTTATAAAATGACAAATATAAACTACACAATACATTTAAAAAAAATATTTTTCTTATCCTACTGTTTGAAGCGATCGTCAACAGTCAAAAACAATATTGATTGATAGAGTAACAAATGATATAACAACCATTTTTCTATCACGCGTACACAGCAAAACGGAAATGAATTTTGAAAAGAAAAAAAAAACAGTTTCAAAACAATATTACACTCTCCGGCGCGATTGTGGTAGAAACGCACTGATAACACGCACCGTAGATGGCAAACAGTACTCGCAAAAGGTTATGCAATCTGGCAGACAGCTCTGCATGCTGCGCTTATTGGCCTCGATTTTCGTAAATTAAGTTTGGTACGATGCTGTGCAGCCTAAAATGCCATGGCAGGCGGGCGAACGCTGAGGTAATGCTTTGAAACACATCATACAGCCACCATTATTGATCATATATCGGCCGTGACGTATTAGCCGTGCGGTGTGTGTTCGCATTGCAAGGACTGTACTGAGTGTGGAATGCTAATGAATCTTAAGAAAGAAGCGAGAGCGAAAGCAAGTCCACGTGTTGATAAAGATTATCCATTTTTCTCGTGTCTCGTGGAACATCATTTAGGCAATGTGGGGAGTGAAACAATTTTCTTGCTGACTTCAGGCGGGATCTTGCATAATCGCAACTCTACCAGGAGGTTTTCATTGGCACAGGAAATGATGCTTGATGGGCATAGTGTTAACAGAAGGAAATGCATGATGCGCACTTTATATTAGGGCTGTTAGATAATTTTAATTTATTGCGAAATAGAACGATTGGTGTGATTGATTTTTCAGCAAAAGCAATATTGTTTACCTCTGCAGATAAACGAATTATGCAGCATGATTGTCTTAAAATTAGGAAACTTGATTCATTCAAGCATTTAGCTATAAAAGTTTTGTAATAAAAAGAAATTTGCTATCTATTTATCCACCTTTCATTTACGTTCTTCTAGACATTCCATCTGATCAGGAAGAAAATGTACCATAAAAACGATACACATCTTTTATAAGTTTTTTTTAGCAATGTCATACACCTCAAACGCCAACAATGTACGAAAAAGTAAAGAACGCAAACAAATTATGACCAAATGAAAACATTTAGTGTGCTAATGCGACACACGACTGTTGAATCATCGCCGGCTGGCATCGCCGTTTGCCACTGAATTAGTTCGTGATGTACGGAGCCATTTGTTCGCGCAAGTGCTTTTCGTGATCGACTTTTACGCCGCATTGGTACGGATCGCACACTTACCCATGCTACACGATCTGCTAATTGTGGAGCGACCACGACAACAAGTGAAAACCCAGAAAGGAATTTAAATTCGAAACGAAAACAGGTCTCTACACTTAAAATTGGAAATGATATGCAATTCGGTGGCGGTTTGTAGCGAACATTGAACATTGCTGACAGTTGACAGTTGGCTGAGAAAATGGGCTCAAATAAAGCAGTACCTCCGGGGTTGCCTCCATCGTTAGGTCACTTATTTATGCAAATAGTTAGCCAGTCAGTCCGGTAGGTGTGATTTTACATAACGCAAAAACGGTGCAACATGTGAAAAAAGAAATGTTTGTCATTGCGAACAGTGTAAATGAGGAGGATCAGAAATGTATTTAAAACTATTTATCATACGTTTTGATATATTTATAAACTATGAGAACAACTTTCTTGCGTTAGGGAATATTTATTTGAAGCTCTCATGAGTGGACACAATCTTACATGCAGAAGAAGTGATACGGCAGAAACCACAGTCTGTAATTTTTTGAGAGCACCACTCCTAATGAAACCTCATTAGAACTGGAAGAATCCATCAATCTTCACCAAAAACAGTTCTATGTGTTGTGGTTCCGCTGCTCAACGTACGATTCCTAGAAAACAGGATGTTTCGTCATCGTGCCCAAGATCGTGTGACTTGCGCAGCGCAAAACGGAATGACAAATTGTACACCTTTCTGGAGCGCAAAGAGTGAACAACCCATTCATTTGATGATCCCATTCATGCGCACCATACATCCGAGTGTGTCCGATTTGTGGTCATGCTATTTGGTCGTCCTTTATTTTAGAATTCTCTTCCCTGTTTTCCTGCCTAATCAATGCGGATGCGTCGTCGCCCATATTAAATGATCGTGTTGATGGCATGAATTCGAACCTGGTGAGAGTTGGTTTTTTTGAGGGGGCTCGTGCAATAATGATAACCTCACTAAGACGTGCGAGCAGATGAACACCGTGCAGACGTTACCCACAGTTTGCTGGTGGAAGGCGTGATTAATTAGCCAAAACCCGGCACAGCAAATGAGCCAACCCTGGAGAACCTTGAAAAGGCTTCGGGTTGACAATTGGACGCTCGGCTAGAAGTAATGGGCCACAACCTTGCTATCGATCCACGCTCCCTTCGCGTCTCCAGCACCGAGGGCCTTCCCTCGGCTTCGTAGGCACGAAAATTCATCAGAAATCGATCAACCGTTCGATGACCCTGGAACCGGAGCCGGAATCCAGTTGCGATGGGCAGGCGGGCTTTGGTTAACCTACATTCCAAAAGCAGAAGTGATAGTAGATGTACGAAATTGGCAATCGGCAGGAGGTTGTTGCTGTGTGTTTCTTTCTTGTTCGTGGCTTGTTTTCTCGTGTCTCGTGGAACATCATTTAGGCAATGTGGGGAGTGAAACAATTTTCTTGCTGACTTCAGGCGGGATCTTGCATAATCGCAACTCTACCAGGAGGTTTTCATTGGCACAGGAAATGATGCTTGATGGGCATAGTGTTAACAGAAGGAAATGCATGATGCGCACTTTATATTAGGGCTGTTAGATAATTTTAATTTATTGCGAAATAGAACGATTGGTGTGATTGATTTTTCAGCAAAGCAATATTGTTTACCTCTGCAGATAAACGAATTATGCAGCATGATTGTCTTAAATTTAGGAGACTTATAATCTCTTGTCTTTTTATAATTATTTGTTCGTTTTACCATATTTATATGAAGCAATTGATTCATTCAAGCATTTAGCTATAAAAGTTTTGTAATAAAAAGGAATTTGCTATCTATTTATCCACCTTTCATTTACGTTCTTCTAGACATTCCATCTGATCAGGAAGAAAATGTACCATAAAAACGATACACATCTTTTATAAGTTTTTTTTAGCAATGTCATACACCTCAAACGCCAACAATGTACGAAAAAGTAAAGAACGCAAACAAATTATGACCAAATGAAAACATTTAGTGTGCTAATGCGACACACGACTGTTGAATCATCGCCGGCTGGCATCGCCGTTTGCCACTGAATTAGTTCGTGATGTACGGAGCCATTTGTTCGCGCAAGTGCTTTTCGTGATCGACTTTTACGCCGCATTGGTACGGATCGCACACTTACCCATGCTACACGATCTGCTAATTGTGGAGCGACCACGACAACAAGTGAAAACCCAGAAAGGAATTTAAATTCGAAACGAAAACAGGTCTCTACACTTAAAATTGGAAATGATATGCAATTCGGTGGCGGTTTGTAGCGAACATTGAACATTGCTGACAGTTGACAGTTGGCTGAGAAAATGGGCTCAAATAAAGCAGTACCTCCGGGGTTGCCTCCATCGTTAGGTCACTTATTTATGCAAATAGTTAGCCAGTCAGTCCGGTAGGTGTGATTTTACATAACGCAAAAACGGTGCAACATGTGAAAAAAGAAATGATTGTCATTGCGAACAGTGTAAATGAGGAGGATCAGAAATGTATTTAAAACTATTTATCATACGTTTTGATATATTTATAAACTATGAGAACAACTTTCTTGCGTTAGGGAATATTTATTTGAAGCTCTCATGAGTGGACACAATCTTACATGCAGAAGAAGTGATACGGCAGAAACCACAGTCTGTAATTTTTTGAGAGCACCACTCCTAATGAAACCTCATTAGAACTGGAAGAATCCATCAATCTTCACCAAAAACAGTTCTATGTGTTGTGGTTCCGCTGCTCAACGTACGATTCCTAGAAAACAGGATGTTTCGTCATCGTGCCCAAGATCGTGTGACTTGCGCAGCGCAAAACGGAATGACAAATTGTACACCTTTCTGGAGCGCAAAGAGTGAACAACCCATTCATTTGATGATCCCATTCATGCGCACCATACATCCGAGTGTGTCCGATTTGTGGTCATGCTATTTGGTCGTCCTTTATTTTAGAATTCTCTTCCCTGTTTTCCTGCCTAATCAATGCGGATGCGTCGTCGCCCATATTAAATGATCGTGTTGATGGCATGAATTCGAACCTGGTGAGAGTTGGTTTTTTTGAGGGGGCTCGTGCAATAATGATAACCTCACTAAGACGTGCGAGCAGATGAACACCGTGCAGACGTTACCCACAGTTTGCTGGTGGAAGGCGTGATTAATTAGCCAAAACCCGGCACAGCAAATGAGCCAACCCTGGAGAACCTTGAAAAGGCTTCGGGTTGACAATTGGACGCTCGGCTAGAAGTAATGGGCCACAACCTTGCTATCGATCCACGCTCCCTTCGCGTCTCCAGCACCGAGGGCCTTCCCTCGGCTTCGTAGGCACGAAAATTCATCAGAAATCGATCAACCGTTCGATGACCCTGGAACCGGAGCCGGAATCCAGTTGCGATGGGCAGGCGGGCTTTGGTTAACCTACATTCCAAAAGCAGAAGTGATAGTAGATGTACGAAATTGGCAATCGGCAGGAGGTTGTTGCTGTGTGTTTCTTTCTTGTTCGTGGCTTGTTTTGCTACTGCGAGACTTGAAGTGTTGCTGTGTTGTTTGACTCTCTTCGTTCGGTGCCGCTTATTTTCCTTTCCATCCTGTCCTTCAGTTGTTTGGTGGTTTTACTTTTATTGCGTTTGCATTAAGGACACTCGGTGGAACCGAGAGTGCATTGGATACTGTTGACTACCCTTAAACTGAAGCAAGGGCAAACACTAATAAACACATTTTTCTAACACCTTTTTTTAGAGCAAAACATGAACGATACCATTTCGCACCTAGTACGATGCACCACAGTTCATTGTGCGATGATGATGCTCAAGCGGGCGCTTATGGCGCACGATCGCTACACTATCGATGGTGATGTGCAGTTTTGGCGATCCGTCACAAAACTGGTCCGCTCGCTCCAGCCACCGACATGGACATGTGTCCGGTAGACGTCCGGTCGATGTTGGTGGCTGAACGAAAGCGAAAATTGAAGATCAATAAAATGACCGGTTTTCGTTTGCGACTGCGCGCAAACGGAACCATAATGGTGACGGAGCTGAAGCCAGCCATTTCGATACTGAACCACGGTTTCCAAACGTGGCTAGTACCCTAAGAGCCTTCGACGAGGTCGTGAGCCACTGGTTTGCCACCGTTACCAGGCTCCTTACCACACCGTGGAAGCATCGTAGCTGTTTTGCCCCGCTATGTTGCGGCATTTCCCTTTCGCAGTATGTTGCAGGGGTTGGGGCTGTGTTGTTGATAGCAAGCACAGCACTGATTCTTTTGGCACAGCGATCGCTTCGGTCGCTCGTTTGGGGCAAGAAGAAAGTGAAGCTATCTTGAGTGACAAGTTGTTTGGAGTGTTCGCGAGGTTTCGCACTAACAGGCACGTACGCATCCGGGCTGGAAGCACGAACGCTCAGCTCAGAATAGTATCAGGGGGGTACGGAGATTCCGGTTTCGGTACGGCTTGTTTGGAGTTTTTCCTGTCGTTTTCTAAAAAACAAAAAGCTCAGTTAGGCTGTTCGTTTGTGGGAGTGTATCTGGTAGAAACGTGAATGAATGAGCGTGGATAGCAGACCTTGCACTTGCGTTCGTTTGCGGATATTGTTTTGGAACTTTAATGTTAGCTGCACTGCCATTATTGTTTGCTTGCTGTAAACGCATCGCTGCTGTTAGCAAAAGAAGCAAGATAAGTTGCTATAATAAAAGTTAATTTGAAAATAAATGGCATGAACTTTATTCACTTAAATCACAAAAGGCTCACGCACGTGTATGTTGATTGCTCAGCTGTAAGTTGACCTCGATGATGAAGACATTTCGGCATAGTTATTCACTACTTATCTACCACAACGATATGCCACCAAACTCCCTCGAAATGGCCGATCTTAAGCTGCTAAAGCCATCTGCAGTAATCAAATTTAAAGTCTCCTGCAATCGGTTTTCACCTGTGCAGACTCTGCCTTCTGCAAACCCTAACGGTGCGATTCCGTGCCGATTTGTACACCATTTGCAATCGTTTCTTACCTCGGTTAGCGAACATACAGACAGAAAAAAAAACTGGATCACTGGTGAAAAGATCACTGGAGCAAGTGTAATGATCCTGTTCGGAGGCAGCATGTGCATACTGAACGACCATTTTCTTATGTGCGTGTATAGTGTGTTTTTTTTTTTGCTAACCCATTAATACCTTCTCCTGAGCTCCATCCCAACCCGGACAAGGTTTCTTCACCATTGCAAAGGATAGCAATAGGGGACAGTTTCG